>CM033470.1:117588531-117866031 GCA_019447015.1 Hymenochirus boettgeri | reverse complement strand
CAATACAGACTGATAAATATAAGATGCCTATGCATACAGACAGGCACAAACATGCATAGAAACAAGACATACCCAGATACCCACAGACACACATACATACAGGCACAGATACAAACTTCTGAATTCAATGTCTGTGTGCACAAACATGCATTCAGAAGATTAACTAAACAAATTTGTCCCCGACCACAGTTCTCATCATTCTCCATTACCACAACTATAACCCAGGCCCAGGCAACTCTAAAATGGACAATAACCAGCCCCCCTGACAGTGTCTGTCAGCACCTTGTTCAGTCCCAACCATGAGAAGTGTTTCAGTCCCACCTCAGTCCCACCCACTGCCAAGTGAGATATTTATAAGTGGAATTCTATCCCCTGTACAATATTCTTTCAATTACTAGTTATAACTACAATTTACTGTCCATTCTGCGTCAATCCCAGGTACAGACACATGCAGTGAAACACACCCCTTTTCTCTTCTCCTATGAACTGAACTTCCATGTCGAAGGAGTATGCAGGAAGGAGGTTTTTTTTAAATGCTGCCATTCTAGGTGACAACAGGGGCGCCATGAGCAAATGTTTCAGTTTGCTTCTTGTAGGGCGTCTCCGGGAGTGGATATCTAAAAAAATAAAGTATAAATCAACCCAAAAATTAATACATTCTTGGTGAAAAAAAATTGGGTTGCAACAGTATATTTTGCTTTTAAATGACATGCTGGGGGTAAAATGATGTAAAAAGTATACTGTAATAATGTTCATATAAACATAGCTATGTGTGCAATCAAAATAAACACTTATAGGGTTTTCAATAAAAGTTCTTATCGTTAAAAATGGTGCTAATTTTGCCCCAACCAATCAGATGTTAGCTTTCAGATGTTAATAATATTGGATTGGTTGGAGCAAAATTAGCACCATTGTAATGAAAAAAAATTTATTAATCATCCCGTTAATGTTTTTCTCCTATTTTACACGCAAATGTGCTATTGAAAATGAAAGGAAAAAAAACATTCCTCATTCCTCTGGGGGAAAAATAAATCTAACAAGACAAGATAACAAATACAAGTACAACAAAATTATAATTTCATAATTATATCGGTTATATTCAATTAGTTCGAATGGACTTAAAGTTTAGTTCTTGAAGACTTTCGCTAGTCATTCGACTGGCTTTCTCAATGCAACGACTTGTACAAGAATCTTGGCATTATGTACCCTGGAAAATCCCAATTAGCATATCACAGCCAGGTGTTAAGGACATTATGAATGCAAGGTGTGATTGCATTGTGGCTAAGAGGAACACCCAGGGTAAGGTGTCAAACAGCATAGTACATTGCAGACAGTTGGTGTCGAACCCCCCCACCTCTTTTTAGGCTTGGTTTCTTTATTTTCACATAAATGACCTCCTTGACACCTTTCTTGAACCAGTCACGCTCCTTTGCCAATAGTTAACATTACAATCTTCAAAGGTATGTCCTTTTTCCTTAAGATACAGGTATACAGCTGGATCCTGACCCGAGGAATTGGGTCTTCTGTGGCTGGGCCAATGTTGATACAGTTGCTGTTTGGTCTCCCCCAAATACAAACAGAGCACTCTTCACTCCACCTGCACTGCGTATATGAGGTCCTTAACACTCTGGCTGTGATATGCTAATTGGGACTTTCTAGGGTACATTATGCCAACAAATTCTTGTACAAGTCATTCTGAATTGAGAAAGCCAGTCAGATGAATAGTGAAACGTCTTCAAGAACTAAACTTTAAGTCCAGTTGAACTAACTGAATACAACAGATATACCATGACCTGAATGAATGAGAACCTTCACAAGCAATTTCATAATTACATAATTTTATCATTTAAAATTTTAATTTTGTATTATTCTCCACCATTTGTGACATTAAGTTATTTTACTAATGATTTGAACAAAACAACACCTGAAGAAGGGGGCCCATTCCCCTGAAACGTTCATACCTGCTTACTTTCCTATTCGTCTTCCTGGAAGTGGGAAGAATTCCTGGAAGTCAGCACCCACTGCAGTTTGTGTGTGTAAGAACCCTGTGTTATCTTACCTCCTTCAGACACATCCTGTGGTGGTGGTGAAGGCGAATTTTCGGAGGCTGTGAGTTTAACTTGTCTCCTCTGCATTTCTAAAAAAGGAAAAACAATTACTGTGGTTGTGATGATATTGCACAGAATGCAATATGGTAACATAGTAAATTGAAGTTGAATAAAGACATACGTCCATCAAGTCCAACCTATTCACTTTTTTTTAACCTTCCTAACAGTTGATCCAGAGGAAGGCAAAAAACCCAGCTAAAAAAAAGGGGGGGGGGAATTCCTTCTAACCCAAACGGCAATCGGAAAAATATCCCTTGATCAGCCATCTACAGTATGTATTAGTACCAGTATTCTCAATATTTTTGGTTTTAGAAAATTATCCAGGCCATTTTTAAAGCTATTCAAAGAACTTTACCATTTGCCATTACCACTGGAAGTTCCACAATTTCACCATTACAATGTAAAGAAACTTTCCTAACCTGAAGATGAAACTTCTTTTCTTACAACCTTAAAGGATGTCCCGAGTCCTCTGATATGATCTATTAGTGAACAATGCACCAGAGAAGTACATTGTATGGCCCATTAATATATTTGTATAAGGTTGTCATATCCCCACGCAAAACGTCGCTTCTCCAGTGGCAAACAGCTCTAACTTGTCTAATCTGCCTGCATATTCAAGCCCCTCCATTTCCTTATTAATTTAGTTGCCCTTCTCGAACTACTTCCATTTCAAGATGTCCCTTTTGTATATGGGATTCCAAAACGGCACCGCATTTTCCAAATGAGGCCTTACCAGTGCCTTATAAGAGGGAGAATAATATTTTTCTCTCTTAATCTATTCCTCTCTTATACAAGACAATATCTGCTAGCTGTAGTCGTGGCTGTCTGGCATTGTTTGCTATATACTAAGTTTTACTACCAGAACAGGTGGCACAGGGATTATAAATCCGAAATGCATCACCTTACATTTATCAATATGACCTGTCATTCTGCTGCCCTTTCATAATCTATCTAGGTCTGCTTGCAGCACTTGCACATCATTTGAAGTTTCCAAAGCTCTGCATAGTTTAGTGTCATCAGCAGACACAAGACCTTGCTCTCAATGTCCCCTTCTAAGTATTTATAAACAGATTAAAAAGAGCGACCCAGTACAGAACCCTGAGGCACTCCTCTTAGAACTTTAGCCCACATGATGTAGCCCCATTTACCACCACTCTTTGTTTGCGATCCAATAACCAATTCTATATCATCCATGAACAAATGTTTTCTTTTAGGCCAACAGTCCTCAGTTTACATTAGTCGCCTATGTGGCACAGTATCAAAACTTTTGCAAAATCCAAATATACCACATCCACTGTTGTGCCTGAATCTAAATTCTTACTAAACTTCTTCAAAAAAAAACAATTAAATTTGTCTGGCATGATCTATTTCTCATAAATCCATGCTGAAACTACTAATAAGATCAGTTCTGGAGACAAA
Organism: Hymenochirus boettgeri; assembly: GCA_019447015.1. NCBI lineage: Eukaryota > Metazoa > Chordata > Amphibia > Anura > Pipidae > Hymenochirus > Hymenochirus boettgeri. The sequence continues at coordinate 117,862,504 of CM033470.1, read as the reverse complement.
GTCAGGATATGATCCCGTAACAAAGTTTCCAAAGTGAATCTGAAAAGATGAGAAACAGTGGTCTAGATAGAACTGAACTAGTTATTTTAAAATCCGGGGATGCAATCCATCTGGTCCGGGGCTTTATGATATTAACTTTGTCTAAATGTTTCCGTACCATATCCTCTGTCAGCCAATGTGAATACTCCTCTTTTCTCCCCTGCATATTATTTCAATCCCTGCTTTAAGGACTAGGATTCTCTATAGTGAAAACCGATGTAAAAAAACAGTTTAGCAGATTAGCCTTTTTGGCATCCTCCACAACCATCTCAGTCCTCATTTTTATTGGTCCCCCCACATTTAATTTCTTTCTTGCACTCTTTATTTACAGCTTTTATACTCCCTGTAAGACTGTTTCTTTCCTCTGTTTTCAAAATTTTAAAAGCCTTTTTCTTTTTCTTCCATTTCCCTTTTTACCTGAGCATTAAGCCGTGCAGGAATAGACCTAATTTTTTTGCACTTGTTTACTAAAAGGTACAAATTTAGAAATGTAATATTTAATATCCTTAAAAGTCATCCACCCTGCTCAGTAGCTTATCTAGAAACAATTTCCCCCCAGTCATGAGCAGCAGTGATTCCTTTAACAGCATAAAATTAGCTTTCCTAATGTTAAAAGTTTTTGTTAGCCTAGTGCACTTTAGTTTTGGCAACCTATGTTAAATACACTGGTTTATATTCAAACAATAGAATTCTAGTGCACAAAACATATCGCATATTGGCTATATCTCCATTGGTTGAGCTTCAAAGAGCCTGCCATGAACCATGGATAAATTAAAGCAATTAGCTTAATAAATTGCCCAAATTATTTTTAATCCAGCCACCATGCCAAGGTTGCTTACATTGCTGGGTCCTAACCTTCTGGTACTTGACTTATTGGCTATATCTGCTAACTGCTTCTTTGTGTGGCTTGTCTGCTTAAAGCTGACTCTTCTATCAAGTACTTTGATAAACGAGAACATGACAAGAAACAGAGTGAGGGGGAGTGAGTATAATTGTGCTTTAAATTCAAATGGTGTGTGTGTGTCTTATTTCAATATATACATGAGTGATTATCTGCTAAAGTCCCTTGTAATGTTGCCAATTTCTCACTTACATCTCGTGGGGATGTCCTAGGAGCCCCAGTACTATGGAGGAGGAAGCCAGCAAGAAACAACGCTGAAGGTAGGGGGTGCGAAGAAATAGCCAAAAAAAAAAATCACACATTTGATTAGAGCCACAGCTAACTAATAACATTAAGTTTGTTTTTTAGTGTATCCTTTAAATACAAGTGTGCTATTTACAGCTATTTACAAGATTTTGTACTGCAGAGATTTTTTTATTGAAGAGATAAACTGAGATAAAAATATACAGATATATGCAATATATTTTGCACTTTATTATCTGCAATACTAACCAATATTGCCATTCTGACAGAGTAAGACCCCCCTCCATGCAGTAGTTGTTAATCAGGCTTCATTATTATGGGCTAAGTGCTAAGTGGGGTGCCACGGGGTCTGTGTTGGGGCGCTTCTATTTAATCTATTTATTAATGATTTGGAAGTGGGTATTTTTAGCAAGTTTCTGTGTTTGCTGATGACACAAACCGTTGTCGACCATTAAAACTTCAGAGGTTGTGCAATCATTGCAGGGGATCTAGATAGATTGTCACATTAGGCGCTGCTAAGTGGCAGATGAGGTTCAAAGTTCAGAGATGTAATTTGATGCATTTTGGACTTAAAAATCCTTGTGCTGCTTATACTATAAATGGCTCCGTTAAGTGAATCCCTGTTGAAAGGGATCTTGGAGTTTTGGTGGATAACAAACTTAAGGAAGCAAGCAGTGCCAGGCGCAACAGCCAGAGCCAGCATGGTTTGTCTTGTATAAAGAGAGGTATGGATTCAAGGAGGAAAATGTTATTTCTCTCTTTCCAAAGTATTGGTAAGGCCTCATTTGAATATGCAGTGCAATTTGGAATCCTGTGTAAAAAAGGACATGTTTGAAATGCAAAGGATTCAGAGAAGGGCAACTAAATTAATAAGGGATTGGGGGAGCTTGAATATGAAGAGAGACTGAAAAAGTACAATTATGTATGCTGGAGAAAAGGCGCTTGCGTGGGGATAGGATTACTCTGTATAAATACATTAACAGGCCATACAATAACTATCTGGATCATTGTTCACCAATAGAGCATGTCAGAGGACCATGGACGTCCCTTAAGACTTGAAGAAAAAGGTTTCGGCTTCAAGTTCGGAAAAGGTTTTTACTGTGAGAACGGTGAAGCTATGGAATTGTCTTCCAGTGGACGTTGTAATGGCAGGTTCATTGGTCAGTTTAAAAAAATAGCTGGATGAGTTTCTGCGAACAAGGAATGTTGAAAGTTACTGGTATTGACACATAAAGTAGAGTGATCCAGGGAAACTTCCAATTGCCGCTTGGAGTCAGGAAGGAATTTTTTTCCCCTTCATAAATTTGGTGGGTTCTTTTGCCTTCCTCTGGATTAACAGTTAGGCAGGAATGAGAATATTGCTAGATGGGTTGACTTGATGAACGTATGTCTTTATTCAACCTCAAATACTATAATCAAGGCTGTGACAACTACACACAGCCAACAATTGATTGTTGTTTAACCTGAAGCCTCCTCTGCACATGCTCAAACTTATAAAAGCACATTAAAGGGCATGTCCACCCTCAAAACTATAATCCCCCCCACTACGGGCCCCTTCTGCTATCCCCCCCCAAAGTCCCAAAAAATGCCCACCAGGAGTACTGCAGAGTCCATATAGGACTCTGCCTCTGTTCTCCCCTCTGGGAAAGTTTGGCATTGCACTGCAGCAGCCCTTCTCCCTCTCCCTCCCGATTTAGATTCCCTCCCCCTAGCTAAAAACCTTTCATAGAATAGTCTCCCCGTTCCCCCAGCCCCAACCGCTATAGTTTTAGTATCAGAAAGTGCCCCAAACATTACTTACCTTCCCTCTATCCTCCGCCGCACTAACTCTGGCAGCTGTGTCCATGATTGGCTGCCGCCAGCCAATCACAGACGCGACTGCCGGTCCCCCCTCTGCTTGCTTTTCGCACAAGCAGAGGGCCTGGCAGTGCGGCGGAGGAAAAGGGAAGGTAAGTAATATTTGGGCACTTTCTGATATTAAAACTATAGCGGTTGGGGCTGGGGGAGCAGGGAGACTATTATATGAACATTTTTAAGAAGGGTGGACATGCCCTTTAAGCATAGGGAGGAGTCAGACATCTTTACCAGAAAGGAATAGAACTTCATTAAATATTTTTGTTACAAATGCATGTAATAAATTAGTAAAAATAGCAGTTGGGTTGCGGGCAGATAACTGACAAGTCACTATTTTTGTTTTAAGGGTTAACATTTCCTTTAAAACGAAAATTTGTCATTTACCACCCCTTTCTTAAAACTGCAGATGAAGGGATGCACTATTTACAGTTGTTTAAGTTGCAGAGAATTATAATTCAGAGCGCACACCAGTCTAAACCACCAAACTGTGTTTATTAACACGTGACGTTTCGGTGCCCGTGTGGCACCTTCCTCAGACAAACAATCAGACAACGTATTGTTTGTCTGAGGAAGGTGCCACACGGGCACCGAAACGTCATGTTAATAAACACAGTTTGTTGGTGTTTAAGAACTGGTGTGCGCTCTGAATTATATATTCTCTGGATCTTACAGACCGTTGGGCTATGGTCTTATGATGGCACCCAGCAGCTACATTACCTTGCAGGTGTGCGGGAGAAACAAACAACTTAGTGTTTAAGTTGAACATTCCTGTTTTTGTCCTTATATATTTTCAAATATTTGATCTCCATTATTTAGGGATCTTTTCTTTAACTCTTTTGGGGCGTATGCTGGGAGTGCTGATGGGATCTAGTTGTGTGTCTTCTCCTTGGCTGAAATACTGGTACTCTAATTAACAGAAGGCAAGGCATGTTTATGTGTTATTTATGTGTAATGTTTTGTTTATGTGTTATTTAACAATGTGTGTTTGTGTCTGCCTAGGTGTAGCCGTCAGGCCTGCCAGGAAAAAACAAATTCTATTATATTAAAGACATTTGGCAGTAGTAAGGGGTCTAGAAAACACATGATTGTTACTTTTATTTTTCTTGCGGGTTTAGGGAAGGACCCCATCCCAAAATTTGGGGCCCAGTGATTTCTTGCTACGCCCCACTTTGAACTCTCCTCTCTCTAGTTAAAAAATGAATTTCAGGGAGATGGTAAATAATTTCAGGCATTCAAGAAGCTGCAATTAAACATGGAGATATATTGTCAAAAGTCTTCACCCCAAAATATAACTTTTTCCTGTAGTTCTGTTTCCCTCCCAACTGTACAATCACAGATTTTGCTGCTGGCTTTGAGAGAGACAAGCGAATGAAGGCTGGTAAGTCTGTTTCTGGATATTTTTTTAGGTTTTAAACATGACGTTTAAGGTTGGGGAAAAAGTATCAGGGTTATTAAATAAAAGTTTCTATCTGTAAAAATGGTGCTAATTTTGCCCCAACCAATCAGATGTTAGCTTTCAACTGTTAATAAGATCTGATTGGTTGGGGCAAAATTAGCACAATTTAACACTAAGAACTTTTATTGAATCTCCCTTTCTATTTTTTAAAAATGAAGTTTAGGTATGGACTCTGGAACGGTTATGCTCCCCTTACTCTTATTAAAATTAAATTCAGGGAGATTGTATATAATTTCAGGGTATCATGGATCTGCTGTTATTATTAGGGAGACTCCCTAAACTTCAGGGAGAGGTGGATGCCTGTAAAATAAACCCAAAGAGATCAAAATATTTTCACTAACAAAAGAGAGAGATCCCTCTCTTGACAAAGCTTGCCAGTAAAGTTTAATTTCTGTCTATTAGCCTATAAGTAATATAAACTGCTTCCAATCAGATTGAAAGTCATGATGCGTCATCTGTTATGGTTTAACATTATATATTTTTTGTTTGTTGTTTTATTGCTATATATCACCATCAGTTGCTGAAAGGGAGATTCCTAGTCAATCTGAAATGTTTTACCCCGTTATAATTTAACTAAAACGAACATCAACAATAGGTAAAACAACAAATATTAACACACACCTTAGATCACAGTTTTTTTTTAATCTTTAGAAAAACAAAGTAAGATAGATTTGTGTTGTTAAGTATCATCAATTTTAATGGCGATATTGTAAATTAAACCGTTCTTTGCTGAGAATGAAATTATCAACGAATATTACACTTTATATTATTTATGGGTCTGGTCTGGTCTGTAGTTGGAAACTCTGGTTTTGCAGTTAGCTTGTAGAATCTGAAAAGTCTTTTAAAGATATAGCTTTCCTAAAGCTTCCATTGGAAATTCCATGGTAAATTCCCAGAAGTCTTTGTTCCTAATCGAATCAGCCAATCAGATGTTATTAAATGGTTACTAACTGTAGTAGACCAGTAAAAATGTACCATCTGATTGGTTGAGGCAAATTAATGGCTCAGGCAAATTTGGAACCCCTTATTGAGTAAGCCTAAAACTGTTGTTTAAAGGGTATCTCCACTGATGGAAAACCTTTTTTTTTTTCCCTATCTGAAAGTACATCTTTCCCCACCCTACTCCTACCTTTTTTCTCCCCCAAAATTACCTTGTCCTTTGCAGCAGCCTCTGCAAGCTGTGTAACTCCTGGGGGTGTGTCTGCTACTGTGCTGGGCAGGCTGTCAGTCAATGTGCATCATCACATGCATATTCATGATTTCTATTATACACGTGACTGGATATGCACTACTAACTACTATCTTTACATAGGATATGTGTTACCCGAAATCGGGTGGTGCTAAGGATCAACACAATACTTTTATAACACAAATCGGAGATAGCTTCCTAAGAATCCTTACAAAGCACTCATACACTTGAATCCAAAAATATAAATACACGATTTATTGCACAATCATACAAAATACGACCCCTTCCCAATATACTGAACCTCCCTCCCCCATCAAAACAAAATAAAGCTAAATATCATGAAGCCGGGCGTCCCCAGCTAAATGAACCAGTGAAAAGTAGTGGTTAAAACAATGTCTCTTCCAAAGGCACAGGAACTATGCTATGTGAAACAAAGTATCAAGTCCAGGTACAATGTTGCAATTAGGATACTAATGTGGATGGTGACTAGAAGACATGTAACAATGAATTGACGGCAATCTCCTTTCTAAAGGTCTCTGTAACCAGAGTGTCTCCCTCTTTTTTAATAAGGAGGTCCAGAAAGGTAACTGATTTTGAATCCCATTGTCGCTGTGAGTTTAATATTTTTTATTATTTTTATTAGTATCTCAATAAAATGTTTAAGTAATACTTCCGGGCCGTTCCATATCCATCAAAATATCGTCCAACATAATGAACCAAAAGTGCCACATTATTTTCTACACTAGGGTTCTCATGGCATTCACATCAGTGTTTTTCCACATTCCCAGGTGTAGGCGCGCCCTATTAGGGAATTTATTTAAATACAAGTCTCACATAGAAGTCTCGAGAGACCCTGATGAAGCTTGCGTGAAAAGTTTCCAAGCAAGCGAAAACGCGTGGTCGGTTTGTTTTGAGGTGGCTCGAACTTATGCTGGCATATCGACTTGGCAGAGGGGGAACTGACTTAGGAGGAGAGCAGTATGGTAATGGCACCGGTGAAGTACGGACTGAAGAGGGACCACCGAAAAGGCTGGAATATGGAGCGGCTAAGCTGACAGCCAATGCAATCAGGTAACCCGGAAGCCAAAAAGGACTGTATAATCTCCAATATTCCTGCATGCAATATGTTTTGTTCTCCATTGTAGATGTGCCGAAATTGGATACGAATTCCCTTGTGCACCAATTAGCAACAGTGTTGCGCGCTGTCCAGGTGGATTCACGCTATTATCCTGGATTGACACATTAGTATCCTAATTGCAACATTTTACCTGGACTTGATACTTTGTTTCACATAGCATAAGTTCCTGTGCCTTTGGAAGAGACATTGTTTTACACACTACTTGTCACTGGTTCATTTAGCTGGGGACGCCCGGCTTCATGATATTTAGCTTTATTTTTGTTTTGATGGGGGGAGGGAGGTTCAGTATATTGGAAGGGGTAGTATTTGTATTGATTTGTGCCAATAAATCGTGTTTTTATATTTTTGGATTCAAGTGTATGAGTGCTTTGTAAGGATTCTTAGGGAGCTATTTCCTGATTGTGTATATAAAATATTCATGATTTCCTGCCATGCCCACTTGACCCCAGTGATGCCTGATGTAAAAAAGCCTTTTCTTCCTGTCTCGCTGCACAATCTATTTACAGCTGTGGCAGGAAGACACAGGTGAGTTTAAGGTTCAGCCACACAGCTTTATGTAAGGAGGATTTTTTTTTAACAATTGCAAAAGTAATAGAATTTATAGGAACCAATTAGGGGGGTTGGTGTTTGGAATGGAGATGGAAGCTGTATTTCAGTGGGGATGCTGGGCGTGTCACTAGCTGTATTGCAGGTGGGGTGCTGGGAGACAGCAGGAGTATTTCAGAGGGGATACCGGAAGTGTCACAACAGTATTGCAGGGGGGGTGCTGGGAGACAGAAGGTGTATTTCAGAGGGATGCTGGGAGTGTCTCAAGCTGTATTGCAGGGGGAGTGCTGGGAGACGAAGGTGTATTCAGAGGGATGCTGGGAGTGTCTCAAGCTGTATTGCAGGGGGAGTGCTGGGAGACAGAAGGTGTATTTCAGGGCATGCTGGGAGTGTCACAAACTGTATTGCAGGGGGGGTGCTGGGAGACAGCAGGTGTATTTCAGAGGGGATACGGAAGTGTCACAAGCTGTATTGCAGGTGGGGTGCTGGGAGACAGAAGGTGTATTTCAGAGGGATGCTGGGAGTGTCTCAAGCTGTATTGCAGGGGGAGTGCTGGGAGACAGAAGGTGTATTTCAGAGGGGATGCTGGGAGTGTCTCAAGCTGTATTGCAGGGGGAGTGCTGGGAGACAGAAGGTGTATTTCAGAGGGGATGCTGGGAGTGTCACAAACTGTATTGCAGGGGGGGTGCTGAGACAGCAGGTGTATTTCAGAGGGGATACTGGAAGTGTCACAAGCTTATTGCAGGTGGGGTGCTGGAGACAGCAGGTATTTCAGAGGGGATGCTGGGAGTGTCAAGCTGTATTGCAGGGGGAGTGCTGGAGACAGAAGGTGTATTTCAGAGGGGATGCTGGGAGTGTCTCAAGCTGTATGCAGGGGGAGTGCAGGGAGACAGAAGGTGTATTTCAGAGGGATGGCTGGAGTCACAAACTGTATTGAAGGGGGGGTGCTGGGAGAAAGCAGGTGTATTTCAGAGGGGATGCTGGGAGTGTCACAAACTGTATTGCAGAGGGGGTGCTGGGAAGAAAGCAGGTGGATTTCAGAGGAGATGCTGGGAGTGTCACTAGCTGTATTGCAGGGGGGAGTGCTGGGGAGACAGAAGGTGTATTTTCAGAGGGAACCGGGATGCTGGAGTGTCACCAGCTGTATTGCAGGGGGGTGCTGGGAGACCACCAGTTGATTTTCATACACTTTGCTGTTCCTGCTGTTGACATTAGTGAGCTGACATTCAGCTCTAACGGTCCTTCTTCTTCCCAGGAATGCACCACACCCTGGAATGTTCCTCCCCCCCCGTCCCAACTTTGCAAAACATCCGGGGCACGTGCCCCGAATGTTTTAACGTAGATACGCCACTGGATACCACACCTTTATAAATATGGCCCGTAGTGTGAAGGTCTCCCTATCAGCTGCAGCAATATTAGTGGAAAGTGTAGCCTCTTAAAGGGGAATGTTGGAGGGTAGGAAGAGTGTGTTTTTATAGAAGCCAGATGGTGCAGAACTGTAGGGGGAGGACAGTGAAGTGAACCTGATTCTATATATCTTATCAATATAAACTCTGACTATCTATCTATCTAACTCTGACTATCTATTCTATCTATTTATCTATCTATCTATCTTTGCTATCTATCTATCTATCTCTGCTATCTGTCTATCTATCTATCTCTGCTATCTATCTATCTAACTCTGCTATCTATCTATCAATCTAACTCTGCTATCTATCTATCTATCTATCTATCTATCTATCTATCATATCTATCTATCTATCTATCTAACTCTGCTATCTATCTAACTCTGCTATCTATCTAACTCTGCTATCTATCTATCTATCTAACTCTGCTATCTATTTATCTATCTAACTTTGCTTCTATCTATCTATCTAACTCTGCTATATATCTATCTCTGCTATCTATCTAACTCTGCTATCTATCTAACTCTGCTACTCTATCTTCTTATCTATCTATCTATCTATCTACTATGCTATCTATCTATCTAACTCTCTCTATCATCTATCTACTGATATCTATCATCTATCTATACTATGCTATCTATCTATCTAACTCTATCTATCTATCTAAACTCTATCTATCATCTATCTATCTATCTATCTATCTATCTAATTCCTATCTAGCTATGCTATCTATCTATCTATCTAACTCTGCTACTATATGTAATCTGCTATCTATCTAATCTAATCTATAGAGACAGTGAGACACCAGACAGTCAGAGTAGGCCCAGGGAAGGCGGGAGCGCAGAGGCCGTCTGTAATTGTTCTGCGCCGTCGCGCGCGTGAGTCATGCGCCGGCATGCGCGTGACCTCATCGCGCGGCGGAGTCCGCCGGGGAGTCCGGAACTAGGGGCACAAGTCAGTAAAAACATTCGGGGCACTTTGCAAAACATCCGGGGCACGTGCCCCGAATGTTTTAACGTAGATACGCCACTGGATACCACACCTTTATAAATATGGCCTGTAGTGTGAAGGTCTCCCTATCAGCTGCAGCAATATTAGTGGAAAGTGTAGCCTCTTAAAGGGGAATGTTGGAGGGTAGGAAGAGTGTGTTTTTATAGAAACCAGATGGTGCAGAACTGTAGGGGGAGGACAGTGAAGTGAACCTGATTTTAGCACAGCTCTGTGCAATGTATTTTTCATCAGTGTACCTTTTTAAAGGGAATGTTGGAGGGTAGGAAGAGTGTGTTTTTATAGAAACAACATGGTGCAGAATTCTAGGGGGAGGATAGTAAATTGAACGATTTTAGCAAAGCTCTGTGCAATGATTTTCATCAGTATCTTCTTACAGGGGAATGTAGAGGGTATCTATCTATCTATAGATCTATCTATCTCTGCTTATCTATCTATCTCTGCTATCTGTTATCTATCTATCTCTGCTATTATCTATCTAACTCGCTATCTACTATCATCCTATCCCTCTCTCTCTCTGCTATCTATCCTATCTATCTACTATCTAACTCTGCTATCTATCTATCTATCAATCTAATCTGTTATATATCTAACTTGCTATCTATCTATCTATCTATTCTAACTCTGCTATCTATCTATCTATCATCTAACTTGCCTATCTATCTATCTATCAATCTAACTCTGCTATCTATCTATCTATCTATACTTCTATATATAACTCTGCTATCTATCTATCTATCTATCTTTGCTATATCTATCTATCTATCTCTGCATCTGTCTATCTATCTAACTCTGCTATCTATCAAATCTAACTCTTGCTATCATCTAACTCTGCTATCTATCTATCTATCTCTATCTATCTATTATCTATCATATCTATCTATTATCTATCAACTATACTAACATCGAACTTGCTATCTATCTAACGCTGACTATCTATCTATCTATCTAACTCTGCTGCATCTATTTATTATCTGAACTTGCTTTCTATCTATCTATCTAACTGCTATCTATCTATCTCTGCTATTATCTAACTGCTATCTATCTAACTCTGCTATCTATCATTATCTTTATCTATCTAACTGATATCTATCTATCTATCTAACTCTGCTATCTATCTATCTAACTCCTGCTATCTATCTATCTCTCTATCTTCTATCTAACTCTGCTATCTATCTATCTATCTAACTCTGCTATCTATCTAAATCTAACTCTATCTATCTAATAACCTATCTCTCTATCTAACTCTATCTCTCAATCTATCTATCTATCTAACTCTGCTATCTATCTATCTATATATCTAACTCGTGCTATCATTAAATCTGCTACTATCTAATCTAATCTATAGAGACAGTGAGACACCAGACAGTCAGAGTAGGCCCGGGGAAGGCCGGGAGCGCAGAGGCCGTCTGTAATGTTTCTGCGCCGTCGCGCGCGTGACGTCATCGCGCCGGCGGAGTCCGCGGGGAGTCCGGAACTAGGGCACAAGTCAGTAAAACATTCGGGGCACTTTGCAAAACATCCGGGGCACGTGCCCCGAATGTTTAAGTAGATACGCCACTGGATACCACACCTTTATAAATATGGCCCGTAGTGTGAAGGTCTCCCTATCAGCTGCAGCAATATTAGTGGAAAGTGTTAGCCTCTTAAAGGGGAATGTTGGAGGGTAGGAAGAGTGTGTTTTATAGAAACCAGATGGTGCAGAACTGTAGGGGGAGGACAGTGAAGTGAACCTGATTTTAGCACAGCTCTGTGCAATGTATTTTCATCAGTGTACCTTTTTAAAGGGATGTTGGAGGGTAGGAAGGGAGAGTGTGTTTTTATAGAAACAACATGGTGCAGAATTCTAGGGGGAGGATAGTAAATTGAACCAGATTTTAGCACAGCTCTGTGCAATGCATTTTCATCAGTGTATCTTCTTACAGGGGAAATGTTAGAGGGTAGGAAGAGTGTGTTTTTATAGAAACCACATGGTGCAGAATTGTAGGGGGAGGAGGATAGTGAGTGAACCTGATTTTAGCACAGCTCTGTGCAATGCATTTCTCATCAATGTATCTTATTAAAGGGAATGTTGGAGGGTAGGAAGAGTGTGTTTTAATTCAGCTGTCTGTTATAAAACAAACAAACTGTAGTACAAGCTAAGCTAAGAAATGCATTACACAGAGAAATACATTTCACAGAGCTGTGCTAAGATTAGGGTCATTATATTAGTCTCACCTGTAGCCCTCACCATGTTCTATAAGTATAACAGGGGAATGTTGGAGGGTATGCCACTTGCAGGTCTGCACCATGATGTTTCTATAAATGGACATATTAATAGTAATTATGGAGGGAATGTTAGAACTGTTAGAGGGATGCAAACATGTTAAAATTATAAAATTATAACTATAATTATAATTTATAATTATCCTTCCTTTATATAAAATATTTTCCATTTTGTGGAGATTGCATTGAGTTTTTAGACATGTACTATGTAGGTGGGGGTAGGCTAAAATAATATTATACATGGTTACAGTGTATATTGTAATGTAAAAGGTATAACATTAATTAGTTTATAATCTGTTCTAAATAAATATATACAAGTGGTAACCGTGTGTAAATGGCATATGAAATAAAAAATAAAAAAAGTACTAAAATACAGAATCTCCCCACGTTTGAATGGACTGGTCAAAATAGGAGCTAAGACACACCTCTCAAATTTATCAATTCTGCATGGGAAAATAAAAGGAAGTTTGCTGTAATTTCCTTATTGTCCCTATTATCCAATAGGTGTGCTTCTGGTAGCTGCTGTAGCACATTAGCCAATGAAAAGAAAGTTGCAGTTTTATATCACATCCGGATACAATGCATGCTTTACAGTAACATCCTTTAGCTTGCATTGTGGTAGAGACTAGTGAGCATGTGCGAGTTAATGGCCAATCAAAAAAAAGTTTGCTTTCCCAGTAAGTGTAGCTGACATCCTGCTCTATTGCGTTGTGGGGAGAGAGTGTCAGGATGCTTTAGAGTTATATCCTGCTGTATTGCATGTGGGGAGAGAGCTTCAAATCCAAATGCAATGTGTAGTGGGAATGGGTGGTCGTGGCCAAATGGCACTGTTTTACTTGACTTTCTTTCTCCTACAGGCTGCTTTACTAAAGGATTCCTTTATTTGGCTTTCCTGAAGAGAAGCTTCCTTCTTATGCTGGTAAGTGTCTAAATGTTATTTTTGCTTTAGTGTACAGTCTCTCTGTTTGTCTGTCTCTCTCCTCTCTCTCTCTGTCTCTCGCTCTCTCTCTCTCTGTCTTGTTCTCTCTCTCTCTCTCTCTCTATTCTGTCTGTCTCTCTCTCTCTCTCTCTGTCCTCTTTTCCTGTCCTTTAGCAGCAGTGCTCACAATGATCAGCTTCCAGGTTAGTACAATTATTATAAATTGTCACATTACTGTAATAGTGGCCGACTGTATTCTAGCAGCCAATAGGAATACCCCATATTAAACAAGCACCAGGTTCCTCCTTACTGCCGCATGTTTGTAAACTACGCATCCAACAAACCCCTTCCACATCGGAATCCAGGTAAAAGCCAATAGTGTTCCGTTTAACTGGGAGAGAAGGCATTGCCTATAGAAAATGGTGGGCGATCCCTGCTGTTGCTAGGTTTGAGACGCTGCCTGTTCTGCTTGAGAGCCCTGGGGATTAGCTGGAGGAGGGAAAGTAAATGTGTGTACAGTATTGTTTGTATACAACTTGACAGCACCTGGTCTGTCTCTCTCTCCTGGAAGACGGAACTGCCGGGAATGGCTCCAAGTGCCGCGGGAAGCCCCGCGGAGCCTCCCAACACTCACGGCAGGGCCTGGGAGCCTGGTTTTCAGACGCGACCAGCCGCAAACTACCCCTGGAAAACGGAACTACCGGGAAAGGCTCCAAGTGCCGCGGGAAGTTATCATTAGGAAAAAACGTATCTAATACATAATACACTACAAAAATAACAGCATTATTACTGTCATTCTTAGATAGGACTACCCTAATATGGAGGGTCTTGTAAGTTGGCCAGAGTTAGCTTACACATATATTTAATCAATATATGTAACTAACACTCCAGCAAATAAAATTAACGCATAAAAAAACTACTGTGGCACCAACGGGCACACTTTGCTAGTGTAAAAATTAAAATTAATGCAGAGGAGGGTGCCTGTGGGAAATTTTGCATAAACAAAAGCCCTCTTTAACTAGGGTTCCCCCCTTTGCCTTTAAGACCCGAACACATATACAGGTCTTTGTATAAAAGGTTCTTATCGTTAGGAATGGTGCAAATTTTGCCCCAGCCAATCAGATTTTAAGAGCTTTTATTACATAGGCCAGATAATATCTACACAACAAAAGGTTTTTAGTATTTTCTTTAGAAGCATGATGCAGGCTGATACAGTTTGTATTTAATGCAATGGTACTTAGCACTGCAACATGTTGATTTAATACATGTTTAAGGGCACGGCCACACTGCAACGCAAACGCAATAGCATGCGATTTCATGTGCGATTTTCGTTGCGTTTGCGATTGCGATTTCTTCAATAAGTATAGGAAAATGCATGCGATTGCGATTAAAAATGCAGAACGCAAAACGCAATCGCACCGAAAAACACGCGTTTTTTTGCGTTGCCGCGTTTTCAATGATTTTGGAAAATCGCAAACGCAAGCGCAAACGCAAAAAAAACGCAGCAGTGTGGCCTAGCCCTAATACAGGCAAAGGGGGCCTGTAAAATGCAAGTCAAGTCTCAAACACTTAGGGCTGCTCCCACTAGCGCGTTTTGGATTGCAGTTTGGGATTCTATTGTGCTAGTGGGAGTGCAGGCATGTAATAGCCTTTCGGACCGGCCCCACTACATGCAATGCGGGTGATTTTTGCATAAACCTGCATCCAACGCTAATATGGAGTTAAAGTCGTGCTTGACCGGTAGCGAACCGGCTAGCATGACTTTAACTCCATATATCTAGATAAATCTGGGTAAATGAGCCACTGTCTCTTGTGGAAATGCTCACAAATAGAAAGGGTTAACAAGTTGCTTCCTTAAGACAAATGAAAAGGGTTAACACTTTCCCCCACTCTGTTTTAACAAGAAAATCTGCTAATAATATTCACTGCTATCCCTGATGATTGGCTGGGAGACACTGGCAGGTGGGGACTCTGAGTTCAACTATTACATGCAGCTTAGCATTAGAGGAGTGGGAAACATACACAAGGTAGCTTGTTAGCATGTGCAGAAGGAGTTTTGGTACCTGGACCACAAGGAAGAGGCAGCACTAGAAGCCAGCAGTGACATCATAGATTGCCAGTACTCAGAAATGTTCTATAAATGATTTCTATTCTAAGAGAGGCTGAATTCAGAAGTGAGAAACAAATGGTTTTACTAAGTGACAGTTATAGAGTCTGTGGAGCTGCCTTTGTATTTTGGGTTTAGTTCTCCTTTAATGCTGAATCAATTAGCCATGCAGTGACAGAGAAATAAGCTTTATTTTTATAGAATGGATAGTTTTACATGAAGTGTGCCAGGGGGAGGGGCTGGGTGATTGACAGTTATTTACTGACTAGTTGTGCCCTGCCCTCTTTATAAAGTAAAACTCCCAGAGCTAAAAGGGGTAGGAAGGTCAGAGAAGAAAAAAAAGCAGATTTAAGATTGGTGTTAATTAATCCTATAGCACAGCACCATGCTGCACAGTAAAAGATGGAGGAGGGAGGGTTGAGCGCCGCTTTACAAAATTTAAAGTCAGTGAAATGCCCTTATATACATAAGAGGTGGTACATACGTTATTAGCAAAATTAACATCGCCCTTTAGGCAAAGTGCTAGGGTGCCTATGTTAAACCAGGGTGCCCAGTGTTCTCCCTAGCATCTCCCTGTCAGCTTTTACTTGCTCTGTTAGAACTGCTCTCCTTGTTCTGCTGTAATTTGCAACATTGTAGTGAGTTGAGAGCCTGAACCCAGCTCACTCTACTTGGAAACAGTGTTGCAAATGAACTGAAGGAGAAGGAAGGAGGAAGGATGAGCTCAGCTAATAGTACTGGGCTAATGGCAATACTCTCGGAAAGTGCTGGCACTGAAATTATTAGTAAGAAAGTCTGCTGGCACTGAAGGGTTAATGGTAATACTCTGCTGGCACTGAAAGTGGTAATTGCAATATTCTGGAGAAGTCTGCTGCCACTGATGGGTTAATGTCAATACTCTGGGAAAGTGCTGGCACTGGAAGTGTTGAGTCTAGTAATAGTAATCGAAATATAAAAACATGCAGTTACTGGGATTTCTAAGGACCAAAAAATGAACTGTACCTATTAATCTGATTAATCTGAGATGGCCAAACTTCTGAAAATCCATTCCGCTCATGGATTCGCGGATTAGCATAAAAAATGAAACTTTTCAAAAAAAATTCCGTGAATCCTCGAGCGGGATAGATTTTCAGAAGTTTGGTAATCTCTAATTATGATCAGATTCTGCCAGAAATCATACCAATCAGATTCTATCAGAAAGAATCTAATTGGTATACTAACCAAAAAGATTATTTTCCAATCAGAATTGGTTACGATCAGATTCTTTCAGAAAGAGTATGATTGTTCCCCAGACCATTTCCAAGGTCCCAGAGCTATTTTTTTTTTGTGGCTTGTGGATGTGCCCATGGATTTAACACTGGCTGGTGGGCCTCTAGGGCTGACTACACTGGATGGTGAATTTGAGGGCTGGCGCACTACTAAATATGCCCACAATACAGACTGATAAATATAAGATGCCTATGCATACAGACAGGCACAAACATGCATAGAAACAGACATACCCAGATACCCACAGACAGACACATACATACAGGCACAGATACAAACTTCTGAATTCAATGTCTGTGTGCACAAACATGCATTCAGAAGATTAACTAAACAAATTTGTCCCCGACCACAGTTCTCATCATTCTCCATTACCACACTATAACCCAGGGCCCAGGCAACTCATAAAATGGACAATGAACCAGCCCCCCTGACAGTGTCTGTCAGCACCATGTGTTCAGTCCCAACCATGAGGAAGTGTGTTCAGTCCCACCCACTGCCAATGTGGAGATATTGATATAAGTGGAATTCTATCCCCTGTACAATATTCTTTCAATTACTAGTTATAACTACAATTTACTGTCCATTCTGCGTCAATCCCAGGTACAGACACTGCAAGGTGAAACACACCCCTTTTCTCTTCTCCTATGAACTGAACTTCCATGTCGAAGGAGTATTGCAGGAAGGAGGTTTTTTTTAAATGCTGCCATTCTAGGTGACAACAGGGGGCGCCATGAGCAAATGTTTCAGTTTGCTTCTTGGTAGGGGCGTCTCCGGGAGTGGATATCTAAAAAAATAAAGGTATAAATCAACCCAAAAATTAATACATTCTTGGTGAAAAAAAATTGGGTTGCAACAGTATATTTGCTTTTTAAATGACATGCTGGGGGTAAAATGATGTAAAAAGTATACTGTAATAATGTTCATATAAACATAGCTATGTGTGCATATCAAAATAAACACTTATAGGGTTATTCAATAAAAGTTCTTATCGTTAAAAATGGTGCTAATTTTGCCCCAACCAATCAGATGTTAGCTTTCAGATGTTAAATAATATTGGATTGGTTGGAGCAAAATTAGCACCATTTGTAATGAAAAGAAAATTTATTGAATCATCCCGTTAATGTTTTTCTCCTATTTTACACGCAAATGTGCTATTGAAAATGAAAGGAAAAAAAACATTCCTCATTCCTCTGGGGGAAAAATAAATCTAACAAGACAAAGATAACAAATACAAGTACAACAAAATTATAATTTCATAATTATATCGGTTATATTCAATTAGTTCGAATGGACTTAAAGTTTAGTTCTTGAAGACATTTCGCTAGTCATTCGACTGGCTTTCTCAATTCAGAACGACTTGTACAAGAATCTGTGGCAATTATGTACCCTGGAAAATCCCAATTAGCATATCACAGCCAGGTGTTAAGGACATTATGAATGCAAGGTGTGATTGCATTGTGGCTAAGAGGAACACCCAGGGTAAGGTGTCAAAACAGCATAGTACATTGCAGACAGTTGGTGTCGAACCCCCCCACCTCTTTTTAGGCTTGGTTTCTTTATTTTCACATAAATGACCTCCTTGACACCTTTCTTGAACCAGTCACGCTCCTTTGCCAATATGTTAACATTACAATCTTCAAAGGTATGTCCTTTTTCCTTAAGATACAGGTATACAGCTGGATCCTGACCCGAGGAATTGGGTCTTCTGTGCTGGGCCATATGTTGATACAGTTGCTGTTTGGTCTCCCCCAAATACAAATCAGAGCACTCTTCACTCCACTGCACTGCGTATATGAGGTCCTTAACATCTGGCTGTGATATGCTAATTGGGACTTTCTAGGGTACATTATTGCCAACAAATTCTTGTACAAGTCATTCTGAATTGAGAAAGCCAGTCAGATGAATAGTGAAACGTCTTCAAGAACTAAACTTTAAGTCCAGTTGAACTAACTGAATACAACAGATATACCATGACCTGAATGAATGAGAACCTTCACAAGCAATTTCATAATTACATAATTTTATCATTTAAAATTTTAATTTTGTTATTATTCTCCACCATTTGTGACATTAAGTTATTTTACTAATGATTTGAACAAAACACCTGAAGAAGGGGGCCCATTCCCCTGAAACGTTCATACCTGCTTTACTTTCCAGTATTCGTCTTCCTTGGAAGTGGGAAGAATTCCTGGAAGTCAGCACCCACTGCAGTTTGTGTGTGTAAGAACCCTGTGTTATCTTACCTGCCTTCAGACACATCCTGTGGTGGTGGTGAAGGCGAATTTTCGGAGGCTGTAGAGTTTAAACTTGTCTCCTCTGCATTTTTAAAAAAGGAAAAACAATTACTGTGGGTTGTGATGATATTGCACAGAATGCAATATGGTAACATAGTAATTGAAGTTGAATAAAGACATACGTCCATCAAGTCCAACCTATTCACTTTTTTTTTAACCCTTCCTAACAGTTGATCCAGAGGAAGGCAAAAAACCCAGCTAAAAAAAAGGGGGGGGGGGAATTCCTTCCTAACTCCAAACGGCAATCGGAAAATATCCCTTGATCAGCCAGATCTACAGTATATGTATTAGTACCAGTAATTCTCAATATTTTTTGGTTTTAGAAAATTATCCAGGCCATTTTTAAAGCTATTCAAAGAACTTTACCATTTGCCATTACCACTGGAAGTTCCACAATTTCACCATTATCAATGTAAAGAAACCTTTCCTAACCTGAAGATGAAACTTCTTTTCTTACAACCTTAAAGGATGTCCACGAGTCCTCTGATATGATCTATTAGTGAACAATGCACCAGAGAGTACATTGTATGGCCCATTAATATATTTGTATAAGGTTGTCATATCCCCACGCAAACGTCGCTTCTCCAGTGCAAACAGCTCTAACTTGTCTAATCTGCCTGCATATTCACGTTCTTCCATTTCCCTTATTAATTTAGTTGCCCTTCTCTGAACTACTTCCATTTCCAAGATGTCCCTTTTGTATATGGGATTCCAAAACGGCACCGCATTTTCCAAATGAGGCCTTACCAGTGCCTTATAAAGAGGGAGAATAATATTTTTCTCTCTTGAATCTATTCCTCTCTTTATACAAGACAATATCTTGCTAGCTGTAGTCGTGGCTGTCTGGCATTGTTTGCTATAGCTAAGTCTGTTATCTACCAGAACAGGTGGCACAGGGATTATTAAATCCGAAATGCATCACCTTACATTTATCAATATTGACCTGTCATTCTGCTGCCCATTTTCATAATCTATCTAGGTCTGCTTGCAGCACTTGCACATCATTTGAAGTTTCCAAAGCTCTGCATAGTTTAGTGTCATCAGCAGACACAGAGACCTTGCTCTCAATGTCCCCTTCTAAGTAATTTATAAACAGATTAAAAAGAAGCGACCCCAGTACAGAACCCTGAGGCACTCCTCTTAGAACTTTAGCCCACATAGATGTAGCTCCATTTACCACCACTCTTTGTTTGCGATCCAATAACCAATTCTATATCCATGAACAAATGTTTTCTTTTAGGCCAACAGTCCTCAGTTTATACATTAGTCGCCTATGTGGCACAGTATCAAAAGCTTTTGCAAAATCCAAATATACCACATCCACTGTTGTGCCTGAATCTAAATTCTTACTAACTTCTTCAAAAAAAACAATTAAATTTGTCTGGCATGATCTATTTCTCATAAATCCATGCTGAATACTACTAATAAGATCAGTTCTGGAGACAAAGTCAAGGATATGATCCCGTAACAAAGTTTCCAAAGTGAATCTGAAAAGATGAGAAACAGTGGTCTAGATAGAACTGAACTAAGTTATTTTAAAATCCGGGGATGCAATCCATCTGGTCCTGGGGCTTTATTGATATTAACTTTGTCTAAATGTTTCCGTACCATATCCTCTGTCAGCCAATGTGAATACTCCTCTTTTCTCCCCTGCATATTATTTCAATCCCTGCTGTAAGGACTAGGATTCTCTATAGTGAAAACCGATGTAAAAAAACAGTTTAGCAGATTAGCCTTTTTGGCATCCTCCACAACCATCGCAGTCCCATTGTTTAATGGTCCCACATTCTCAGTCCTCATCTTTTTACCATTTATATACTTAAAAAACATTTTGGGTTGGACTTGCTTTGTTTGGCTATCCGTATTTTATTTTCTATTTTAGCTAGTTTAATTTCTTTCTTGCACTCTTTATTACAGCTTTTATACTCCCTGTAAGACTGTTCTGTTCTCTCTGTTTTCAAAATTTTAAAAGCCTTTTTCTTTTTTCCATTTCCCTTTTTACCTGAGCATTAAGCCGTGCAGGAATAGACCTAATTTTTTTGCACTTGTTTACTAAAAGGTACAAATTTAGAAATGTAATAATTTAATATCCCTTTAAAAGTCATCCACACCTGCTCAGTAGCTTTATCTAGAAACAATTTCCCCCAGTCTATGAGCAGCAGTGATTCCTTTAACAGCATAAAATTAGCTTTCCTAATGTTAAAAGTTTTTGTTAGCCTAGTGCACTTTAGTTTTTGGCAACCTATGTTAAATACACTGGTTTATATTCAAACAATAGAATTCTAGTGCACAAACATATCGCATATTGGCTATATCTCCATTGGTTGATGCTTCAAAGAGCCTGCCATGAACCATGGATAAATTAAAGCAATTAGCTTAATAAATTGCCCAAATTATTTTTAATCCAGCCACCATGCCAAGGTTGCTTACTATTGCTGGGTCCTAACCTTCTGGTACTTGACTTATTGGCTATATCTGCTAACTGCTTCTTGTGTGTGGCTTGTCTGCTTAAAGCTGACTCTTCTATCAAGTACTTTGATAAACGAGAACATGACCAAGAAACAGAGTGAGGGGGAGGTGAGTATAATTGTGCTTTAAATTCAAATGGGTGTGTGTGTGTCTTATTTCAATATATACATGAGTGATTTATCTGCTAAAGTCCCTTGTAATGTTGCCAATTTCTCACTTACATCTCGTGGGGATGTCCTAGGAGCCCCAGTACTATGGAGGAGGAAGCCAGCAAGAAACAAACGCTGAAGGTAGGGGGTGCGAAGGAAATAGCCAAAAAAAAAAAGATCACACATTTAGATTAGAGCCACAGCTAACTAATAACATTAAGTTTGTTTTTTAGTGTATCCTTTAAATACAAGTGTGCTATTTACAGCTATTTACAAGATTTTGTACTGCAGAGATTTTTTTATTGAAGAGATAAACTGAGATAAAAATATACAGATATATGCAATATATTTTGCACTTTATTATCTGCAATACTAACCAGATATTGCCATTCTGACAGAGTAAGACCCTCCCTCCATGCAGTAGTTGTTAATCAGGCTTCATTATTATGGGCTAAAGTGCTAAGTGGGGTGCCACGGGGTTCTGTGTTGGGGCCGCTTCTATTTAATCTATTTATTAATGATTTGGAAGTGGGTATTTTTAGCAAGGTTTCTGTGTTTGCTGATGACACAAAACGTTGTCGACCATTAAAAACTTCAGAGGTTGTGCAATCATTGCAGGGGGATCTAGATAGATTGTCACATTAGGCTGCTAAGTGGCAGATGAGGTTCAAAGTTCAGAGATGTAATTTGATGCATTTTGGACTTAAAAATCCTTGTGCTGCTTATACTATAAATGGCTCCGTTAAGTGAATCCCTGTTGGAAAGGGATCTTGGAGTTTTGGTGGATAACAAACTTAAAGGAAGCAAGCAGTGCCAGGCGGCAACAGCCAGAGCCAGCATGGTATTGTCTTGTATAAAGAGAGGTATGGATTCAAGGGAGGAAAATGTTATTCTTCCTCTTTACAAAGTATTGGTAAGGCCTCATTTGGAATATGCAGTGCAATTTTGGAATCCTGTGTACAAAAAGGACATGTTTGAAATGCAAAGGATTCAGAGAAGGGCAACTAAATTAATAAGGGGATTGGGGGAGCTTGAATATGAAGAGAGACTGAAAAAGTTACAATTATGTATGCTGGAGAAAAGGCGCTTGCGTGGGGATAGGATTACTCTGTATAAATACATTAACAGGCCATACAATAAACTATCTGGATCATTGTTCACCAATAGAGCATGTCAGAGGACACATGGACGTCCCTTAAGACTTGAAGAAAAAAGGTTTCGGCTTCAAGTTCGGAAAAGGGTTTTTACTGTGAGAACGGTGAAGCTATGGAATTGTCTTCCAGTGGACGTTGTAATGGCAGGTTCATTGGTCAGTTTAAAAAAATAGCTGGATGAGTTTCTGCGAACAAGGAATGTTGCAAGTTACTGGTATTGACACATAAAGTAGAGTTGATCCAGGGAAACTTCCAATTGCCGCTTGGAGTCAGGAAGGAATTTTTTTCCCCTTCATAAATTTGGTGGGTTCTTTTGCCTTCCTCTGGATTAACAGTTAGGCAGGAAATGAGAATATTGCTAGATGGGTTGGACTTGATGAACGTATGTCTTTATTCAACCTCAAATACTATAATCAAGGCTGTGACAACTGACATCACAGCCAACAATTGATTGTTGTTTAACCTGAAGCCTCCTCTGCACATGCTCAAACTTATAAAAAGCACATTAAAGGGCATGTCCACCCTCAAAACTATAATCCCCCCCACTACGGGCCCCTTCTGCTATCCCCCCCCAAAGTCCCAAAAAATGCCCACCAGGAGTACTGCAGAGTCCATATAGGACTCTGCCTCCTGTCTCCCCTCTGGGAGAAGTTTGGCATGTGCACTGCAGCCCTTCTCCCTCTCCCTCCCGATTTAGATTCCCTCCCCCTAGCTTAAAAACCTTTTCATAGAATAGTCTCCCAGTTCCCCCAGCCCCAACCGCTATAGTTTTAGTATCAGAAAGTGCCCCAAACATTACTTACCTTCCCTCTATCCTCCGCCGCACTGAACTCCTGGCAGCTGTGTCCATGATTGGCTGCCGCTCAGCCAATCACAGACGCGACTGCCGGTCCCGCCCCTCTGCTTACATTTTCGCACAAGCAGAGGGCCTGTCAGTGCGGCGGAGGAAAGAGGCAAGGTAAGTAATGTTTGGGGCACTTTCTGATATTAAAACTATAGCGGTTGGGGCTGGGGGAGCAGGGAGACTATTATATTAAATTTTTTTAAGAAGGTTGGACATGCCCTTTAAGCATAGGGAGGAGTCAGACATCTTTACCAGAAAGGAATGAACTTCATTAAATATTTTGTTACAAATGCATGTAATAATTAGTAAAAATACAGTTGGGTTGCGGGCAGATAACGGACAAGTCACTATTTTTGTTTTAAGGGTTAACATTTCCTTTAAAACGAAAATTTGTCATTTACCACCCCTTTCTTAAAACTGCAGATGAAGGGATGCACTATTTACCAGTTGTTTAAGTTGCAGAGAATATATAAATTCAGAGCGCACACCAGTCTTAAACCACCAAACTGTGTTTATTAACACGTGACGTTTCGGTGCCCGTGTGGCACCTTCCTCAGACAAACAATCAGACAAACGATTGTTTGTCTGAGGAGGTGCCACACGGGCACCGAAACGTCAAATGTTTAATAAACACAGTTTGGTGGTTTAAGACTGGTGTGCGCTCTGAATTATATATTCTCTGGATCTTACAGACCGTTGGGCTATGGTCTTCTGAGTGGCACCCAGCAGCTACATTACCTTGCAGGTGTGCGGGAGAAACAAACAACTTAGTTGTTTAAGTTGAACATTCCTGTTTTTGTCCTTATATATTTTCAAATATTTTGATCTCCATTATTTAGGGATCTTTTCTTTAACTCTTTTTGGGGCGTATGCTGGGAGTGCTGATGGGATCTAGTTTGTGTGTCTTCTCCTTGGCTGAAATACTGGTACTTCTAATTAACAGAAGGCAAGGCATGTTTATGTGTTATTTATGTGTAATGTTTTGTTTATGTGTTATTTAAAAATGTGTGTTTGTGTCTGCATAGGTGTAGCCGTCAGTGCCTGCCAGGAAAAAACAAATTCTATTTATTTTAAAGACATTTGGCAGTAGTAAGGGGTCTAGAAAACACATGATTGTTACTTTTATTTTTTCTTGCGGGTTAGGGAAAGGACCCCATCCAAAATTTGGGGCCCAGTGATTTCTTGCTACGCCCCACTTTGAACTCTCCTCTCTCTAGTTAAAAAATGAATTTCAGGGAGATGGTAAATAATTTCAGGCATTCAAGAAGCTGCAATTAAAATCATGGAGATTAATTGTCAAAAGTCTTCACCCCAAAATATAACTTTTTCCTGTAGTTCTGTTTCCCTCCCAACTGTACAATCACAGATTTTGCTGCTGGCTTTTGAGAGAGACAAGCGAATGAAGGCTGGTAAGTCTGTTTCTGGATATTTTTTTAGGTTTTAAACATGACGTTTAAGGTTGGGGAAAAAGTATCAGGGTTATTAAATAAAAGTTCTTATCTGTAAAAATGGTGCTAATTTTGCCCCAACCAATCAGATGTTAGCTTTCAACTGTTAAATAAGATCTGATTGGTTGGGGCAAAATTAGCACAATTTTAAACACTAAGAACTTTTATTGAATCTCCCTTTCTATTTTTTAAAAATGAAGTTTAGGTATGACTCTGGAACGGTTATGCTCCCCTTACTCTTATTAAAATTAAATTCAGGGAGATTGTATATAATTTCAGGGTATCATGGATATGCTGTTATTATTAGGGAGACTCCCTAAACTTCAGGGAGAGGTGGATGCCTGTAAATGAAAACCCAAAAGAGATCAAAATATTTTCACTAACAAAAGAGAGAGATCCCTCTCTTGACAAAGCTTGCCAGTAAAGTTTAATTTCTGTCTATTAGCCTATAAAGTAATATAAACTGGCTTCCAATCAGATTGTAAAGTCATGATGCGTCATCTTGTTATGGTTTAACATTATATATTTTTTGTTTGTTGTTTTATTGCTATATATCACCATCAGTTGCTGAAAGGGAGATTCCTAGTCAATCTGAAATGTTTTACCCCGTTATAATTTAACTAAAACGAACAATCAACAATAGTAAAACAACAAAATATTAACACACCTTAGATCACAGTTTTTTTTAATCTTTTAGAAAACAAAGTAAGATAGATTTGTGTTGTTAAGTATCATCAATTTTAAATGGCGATATTGTAAAATTAAACCGATTCTTTGCTGAGAATGAAATTATCAACGAATATTTACACTTTATATTATTTATGGGTCTGGTCTGGTCTGTAGTTGGAACTCTGGTTTTGCAGTTAGCTTGTAGAATGCTGTAAAAGTCTTTTTAAAGATATAGCTTTCCTAAGAGCTTCCATTGGAAAATTCCATGGTAAATTCCCAGAAGTCTTTGTTCCTAATCTGAATCAGCCAATCAGATGTTATTAAATGGTTACTAACTGTAGTAGACCAGTAAAAATGTACCATCTGATTGGTTGAGGCAAATTAATGGCTCAGGCAAATTTGGAACCCCTTATTGAGTAAGCCTAAAACTGTTGTTTAAAGGGTATCTCCACTGATGGAAAACCTTTTTTTTTCCCTATCTGAAAGTACATCTTTCCCCAACCCTACTCCTACCTTTTTTTCTCCCCCAAAAATTACCTCTGTTCCTTTGCAGCAGCCTCTGCAAGCTATGTAACTCCTGGGGGTGTGTCTGCTACTGTGCTGGGCAGGCTGTCAGTCAATGTGCATCATCACATGCATATTCATGATTTCTATTATACACGTGACTGGATGCACTACCATACTATCTTTTACATAGGATATGTGTTACCCGAAATCGGGTGGTGCTAAGGATCAACACAATACTTTTTATACACAAATCAGGAGATAGCTTCCTAAGAATCCTTACAAAGCACTCATACACTTGAATCCAAAAATATAAATACACGATTTATTGGCACAAATCAATACAAAATACGACCCCTTCCCAATATACTGAACCTCCCTCCCCCATCAAAACAAAAATAAAGCTAAATATCATGAAGCCGGGCGTCCCCAGCTAAATGAACCAGTGAAAAGTAGTGGTAAAACAATGTCTCTTCCAAAGGCACAGGAACTTATGCTATGTGAAACAAAGTATCAAGTCCAGGTACAATGTTGCAATTAGGATACTAATGTGGATGGTGACTAGAAGCATGTAACAATGAATTGACGGCAATCTCCTTTCTAAAGGTCTCTGTAACCAGAGTGTCTCCCTCTTTTTTAATAAGGAGGTCCAGAAAGGTAACTGATTTTGAATCCCATTGTGCTGTGAGTTTAATATTTTTATTATTTTTATTAAGTATCTCAATAAAATGTTTAAGTAATACTTCCGGGCCGTTCCATACCATCAAAATATCGTCCACATAATGAACCAAAAGTGCCACATTATTTTCTACACCTAGGGTTCTCATGGCATTCACATCAGTGTTTTCCCACATTCCCAGGTGTAGGCAGGCCCTATTAGGGAATTTATTTAAATACAAGTCTCACATAGAAGTCTCGAGAGACCCTGATGAAGCTTGCGTGAAAAGTTTCCAAGCAAGCGAAACGCGTGTCGGTTTGTTTTGAGGTGGCTCGAACTTATGCTGGCATATCGACTTGGCAGAGGGGGAACTGACTTAGGAGGAGAGCAGTATGGTAATGGCACCGGGTGAAGTACGGACTGAAGAGGGACCACCGAAAAGGCTGGAATATGGAGCGGCTAAGCTGACAGCCAATGCAATCAGGTAACCCGGGTAAGCCAAAAAGGACTGTATAAATCTCCAATATTCCTGCATGCAATATGTTTTGTTCTCCATTGTAGATGTGCCGAAATTGGATACGAATTCCCTTGTGCACACAATTAGCAACAGTGTTGCGCGCTGTCCAGGTGGATTCACGCTATTATCCTGTGATTGACACATTAGTATCCTAATTGCAACATTTTACCTGGACTTGATACTTTGTTTCACATAGCATAAGTTCCTGTGCCTTTGGAAGAGACATTGTTTTACCA
This sequence comes from Hymenochirus boettgeri, assembly GCA_019447015.1. Lineage (NCBI taxonomy): Eukaryota > Metazoa > Chordata > Amphibia > Anura > Pipidae > Hymenochirus > Hymenochirus boettgeri. Next base: position 117,835,222 of record CM033470.1, on the reverse strand, counting down.
CTACTTGTCACTGGTTCATTTAGCTGGGGACGCCCGGCTTCATGATATTTAGCTTTATTTTTGTTTTGATGGGGGGAGGGAGGTTCAGTATATTGGGAAGGGGTCGTATTTTGTATTGATTTGTGCCAATAAATCGTGTTTTTATATTTTTGGATTCAAGTGTATGAGTGCTTTGTAAGGATTCTTAGGGAGCTATTTCCTGATTTGTGTATATAAAATATTCATGATTTCTGCCATGCCCACTTGACCCCAGTGATGCCTGATGTAAACAAAGCCTTTTCTTCCTGTCTCTGCACAATCTATTTACAGCTGTGCAGGGAGAGACACAGGTGAGTTATAAGGTTCAGCCACACAGCTTTATGTAAGGAGGATTTTTTTTAACAATTGCAAAAGTAATAGAATTTATAGGAACCAAATTAGGGGGGTTGGTGTTTGGAATGGAGATGGAAGCTGTATTTCAGTGGGGATGCTGGGCGTGTCACTAGCTGTATTGCAGGTGGGGTGCTGGGAGACAGCAGGAGTATTTCAGAGGGGATACCGGAAGTGTCACAAGCAGTATTGCAGGGGGGGGTGCTGGGAGACAGAAGGTGTATTTCAGAGGGGATGCTGGCGTATTGCAGGGGGAGTGCTGGAGACAGAAGGTGTATTTCAGAGGGGATGCTGGGAGTGTCTCAAGCTGTATTGCAGGGGGAGTGCTGGGAGACAGAAGGTGTATTTCAGTGGGCATGCTGGGAGTGTCACAAACTGTATTGCAGGGGGGGTGCTGGGAGACAGCAGGTGTATTTCAGAGGGGATACCGGAAGTGTCACAAGCTGTATTGCAGGTGGGGTGCTGGGAGACAGAAGGTGTATTTCAGAGGGGATGCTGGGAGTGTCTCAAGCTGATGGCAGATGGGTAGTGCTGGGAGACCGAAGTGTATTTCAGAGGGGATGCTGGGAGTGTCACAAACTGTATTGCAGGGGGGGTGCTGGGAGACAGCAGGTGTATTTCAGAGGGGATACTGGAAGTGTCACAAGCTGTATTGCAGGTGGGGTGCTGGGAGACAGCAGGTGTATTTCAGAGGGGATGCTGGGAGTGTCAAGCTGTATTGCAGGGGGAGTGCTGGGAGACAGAAGGTGTATTTCAGAGGGGATGCTGGGAGTCACAAACTGTATTGAAGGGGGGGTGCTGGGAGAAAGCAGGTGTATTTCAGAGTGTCACAAACTGTATTGCAGAGGGGGTGCTGGGAGAAAGCAGGTGTATTTCAGAGGAGATGCTGGGAGTGTCACTAGCTGTATTGCAGGGGGGAGTGCTGGGAGACAGAAGGTGTATTTCAGAGGGGAACCCGGGATGCTGGGAGTGTCACCAGCTGTATTGCAGGGGGGTGCTGGGAGACAGCACCAGTTGATTTCATACACTTTGCTGTTCCCTGCTGTTGACATTAGTGAGCTGACATTTCAGGCTCTAACGGTCCTTCTTCTTCCCAGGATGCACCACACCCATGGAATGTTCCTAACAGTAATTGATACTGATTGGCTATTGGATGGGTCAAACATGCTCAGATCTCTACTGAGTAACTGAATCAACTCAGGCGCTGGGTCAAGGGCAAGATCATAATGGTCTACTAGGGGTCCTGCAAACAGGAAGTCAGTATTTCAGTTGCATTTATTTACACACAGACAAAATGCTGAATTGGCAGATGAAGGTCATTAGGATGGGAAAATACTGCCCTTTTTTCTGAAAAGCATATGTATTTGCACTGAACTTCCCCTTTAAGTCCAGTTGATCTAACTGAATACAACAGATATACCATGACCTGGATGAGTGAGAACCTCCACAAGCATTCCATTTTAGGGTTACCAACGGGCCGCTCGTTCGGAGATCCGCCCGGTAGATTGTGCAACAATCGCTGAATGAGCAGCCATTTCGGCTGATAAAGTGCCCATACATGAGTTGATTATCGGCCGAAATGGCTGTTCGTACACATCGCGGGGCAGCCCTTGAGATCGCACGTGTGTACGAACCTTAAATGTATCATACACTACATGCGATAAAAAGTTAAGACATTTGAGTCGCGTGACTTATCTACAGGATCCAAAAAACACAATGTGATCCAGATCGGGTACATTTTCTAAACATTTTTTTCCCCTTTCAAATGTTAATAACACTTACCCTTTAGGTGTTTGCAGAAGATGCCAACAATGCTAAATATTTAGGTTGAGTTGGCAGATAAAGTGTTACTATTATTCACTGCTGACAATGGTCACTTTCAGTAAATTTTTAACATGCCATAATACTAAGTAAATAAACATTATGACAGTCTGTGTGACATGCTCCTAAAAGTGAAGATTTTTCATGAACAGAACTTAAGTGAGATTGTTCATAAAACCCTCCAAGCTTAAAAATGAATGACAATAAAATTGTTGTTTTTTTAAATAACATTTCTCCATAAGGGTTCGTTCACACTAGGTCAGTTTCTGTCCGTTTCCGGAGAGAAACGCGTGTTGCGGTCTGCTTTAATGGATCGGATTAACCCGTACTGCTGCATGCATTTCTGTCCGGAAACGTTTTGTTTAAAAATATAGGAAAACAGAGCGTAAAAAACGGATCAAAATGGACAAAAAACATGAACTGCCCATTGTGGTCCATTTTGCTCTGTTTCTAGTGTGAATGTAGCCTAAATAAGGCAGATTTAAATGGTAATTTCAGCCTCAAAAAAAATGTACAGGGCCATCCAGACATACAGTAGTTTTTTATTATACTTACCATTTCATCCAACACTCCTATGAATACTTACAAAGTAAGAGGAAAGAATGTAGGGATTTGTTGTTTTTTATGTTTACTTACATGGTCGAATATCAGCTATGCATCAGCTAAACCAAAGTAAGTGTTGCCATTTCCACTCTCATTGTATCACTTTTAGTCTGGAGTTTGAACATGTGACACTAACACAGGGGCGTCAAACTCAATCACATAAGTGGCCAAAATCAAAAAGACAGGCTAAACGGTGGGCCAAATTCTTTTATTAAGTTACTTAGCAGATGCAGGGTTGGGATTCTGTGACGCTTGTGCCTAGTGCTGGGTTTCAGCAGGGAAAGGGTATGCAGCACACTTTTGGACTGGGACCACTGCCTATGGCACGATCATGCGCTAATGTGGAATGCCAACCTTACTCCAATGGCAGGCCCTTTGTCTCACCTCCATCCCCAGCACCAGGCTAGATACTCAATCAGCTGTTACAGAGGTGACTGCATCCAAGCCTTATTTTGCTGCTATCCATTTTTGCAAGTCCCATTTGGGCAGTCCCAAGCAGCGATGTAACTATAGATCTGCCTGCTAGATACCATTTTTAAACAGCTGATTGCCCATATCTTAATAGAAGTGCATGCAATCATCTGATCATAGTTCTGCCGATGCTTGGTTTGAGAATCTAGAATAAGCCCTCACAAGTTACAGCCCTTACAATCTGCCCGTTTCTTATTTTTGTCTGCTATGGAGGTGGTTGCATAACAGGAGCTATAGAGCTTCTCCCAGTGCTTAGTAAGCTCCCTTACTAAGCCTCGCCCCTGGCCTCTCAGGAGAGTTCCTCCTCAGAGGGTCGATGGGCTAAGGTGAAGTCATCACCCACCTTTGCCCTGAAGGTGGATGATGACTGGGCCCAGCCACCAGAGAATTGTCTCCCCCCTCCCTCCTGGCTCTATTCCTCACCCCTACTAAGCTCCCTGCTTCTAATCTCCCCTGCCAACTACTCTCCCTGCTACTAATCTCCCCCCTACTACTCTCTCTGCTTTTAATATTCCCCCCTACTACTCTCCCTGCTTCTAATATCTCTCCCCCCAGGGCCGCTCCTGACATGAAGCAATATCAAAATATTGCTCATAGCACATGCCCTGGTGTTAGGAAAAAGCAAAATATAAGAAAAGAAACAGCGACTCACACTATGGACAGTGTGTTAACTCCCAAACACAACAGGGTTTGTTTCAAACTGCAGCCAGACTGATCGCTCTGACTTCAGGAGTCCCTCTGAATAATCAGTTGCACTAACTTTTACAGCTGGGGTGGATTTCCCAGCACCCTTAGCTTTTAAAGACACATAACATAAATAAAAAAATACAGATAGTTCTTGTCTATAAATAACATTTCTGTACATCACATGTATAAAAGATATTGTACAATGTTTGTTACAACAGAATATAGTATAAAGTAATAAAACATCTTAAACACTCCTGCTGCAGGTTTTACAAATAACCAATTAAACTCAGACTATGCAATCAGATTCCACCCTGTTATTTTACACAGCATAACAGCAAACAGGTATTCTTAAAGGGCAACTAAAGCCACAGAACAAAACTGAACCAGAAGTCAGGACACCTTGATATAAAACCAGTAATCTGTGTCTTACCTCTCATTTTGATATGGGCGCTGGGAAATTAACCTAAATAACATATGGTTTCTGCTTTACTTCACAGCATTCTAGTATCACACAGTTTGGTCAACGACCATTATATGTTCTGCACATGCTCAGTCCTTAGCTATGGCAGAAACTTGTTACAGTTGGTCACACCCATTAATAATCTCTAGCCAATCCTTTTACAGGACAGATAAAGCAAGGAAGCATATGACTGAGGTCAGGAGGTGTGTTCTTACACTGCACATACACACAGATACTACATCCAGTTCTTAACAGGCTTACATTTACTTTAATACAATTTACTAACGTGGGATTTTATAGCTTATTGGTGTTTTTAGGGGGTTGTTTTCAGATTCTAGAGTATAAAAAATTGGGTTTAGTTCTCCTTTAATGCTCTATGGCTACTTGTTTTATTCAACAATATCATATGGGTAGGAAAGTCTAGTCATCTTGTCTGTAGGAAAAACAGTAAATAGAAAAAGAGGTTCGCTGGCCAGCAATAGAGGAAAGACAGAGGACACACAGATCACATAAACAGACAAGATCACTATCCACCCCTAACACATGGCTAAGTTAGAAAGGCACAAGCAAGCAAATACTGCTGTCTATCCCGGTGTCGATGCTGTTTTAACCTCATCATGGCAACATGATGATTCGAATGGCTGCGTTGGAGTGAAAGATGCAGCCAATCAGGGTTCACACTGTGAGGGGGCATTCAAAAGTTGTTTCAGGTGCCAAAAACCCAAGGGACACCCCTGCTAGAAACTATTAAGGTTCTCATACACTATTAACTTACCTTCAATGTTCCATAAATTAGATTTCCCGATAAACTCTATAACCAACTTTACAGCTGTAACGTCAATTGTAAAGTGTATTAAGGCCAGGGAACATTGTTGGTAATAAACGATGGGCAGTTAGATGGTAAAGCAGATTTGCCACAATGAACATCTAATTGGCTTTAAAGGGCATGTCCACCCACAAACCCAAATTTAACATTTGGAAGAGGTAAGTAAAACACAACTAGCGTTTGGGGGGGTCCTGCAGCTGTATGTAAAAATTTAGATTTACGGATGGACATGCCCTTTCACATATAACTAGTGTATGGCCACCTTTACAGGAAGCAAACACAATGCATTATGTACCTTTAATCTTAAGTAAAGGCAGAAGTGAAGGGAATTTCTGCCTGCCTTGAATCAGGAACTAGTAAGTTATCAAGGAAAACTTTTTTTACAGGATTACCATTTCTAAATTGTATTTCTCTTATGAAATGGAGAATACTCTATTTTATATGTAGTCAATAAATAATTGCCAAACAATGAATTTTAATGATGTGTATTAGTAATTGACAATTTAATTTTCCCTCCATGGTTTCTATTTATAAACATTCCCGTATTACTTTTATATATGTCCTAATCTGCAGGGTTACATTCCCTGGTGGGTTCACAAAATACAGGTTAAAAGCAAACTCCACCCCCCAAACTAAATTTTAGTGTCCTGCAGCGAATTCCTATAAACCTTAACCTCGAGGGGGGGAAATTGCCCTTTAAAGGAATAGTTCACTCTCAAAGTGAACTATTCCTTTAATATATTGATTGAAGCCCAGGAGGTTAAGGAGCTATGCCTTACCTCCCGATCTTCAATCAATATTGCAGGGTCCGGTAACGAAGATACCAAATACCTTACCTTTTACGCGATCCACCGCAGCCCAGCTGGAATCTCTTATTATACATACAGCTGTATTTTGTAAATATGAATGGTGATTTCTTTAAAGGAATAGTTCATGGAAAAAGTGAACTATTCCTTTAATGTATTGATTGAAGAACAGGAGGTAAAGGGTAAGCTATGCCTTCCCACCCATTATTTAATAAATTGTACAGGAACCTAGAATGAAGGTGAGTAAATTTACCTTGTGTGCGATAAACTGCCGGTTCACTTTAACTGCAAGCTATAGTTAAAGTAAATCTGGAAGCGGTTGGGACCAGTCAGTGGAGCCGCCGGTGGATCACACACAAGGTAAATTTACTAAATTGACTCGCCTTTGTTCCTGGCTCCTTTACTTTTATCCCCCAATTTTCAATCAATGCATAAAAGGAATAGTTCACTTATATTACATAGGATATATAGCAGAGCCAATATCCTTGGTATAAATGTACATGCAACAATCTGCTAAAGGACATCTGAAGATAAGTTTTTTCCTGTATCATTTGACAGGTGTTACTGCACCCCCTCTGATTGGAAAACTGGCTGAAAAACCGAGACTGGTAAAATGTCAACAGAGACTGGTATACTGGTTGGCAAATTGAGACTGATGAATTGGGTTGCAAAATGAGATTGGTATATTGACTGACACACAATGGGTAGTAAACCAAAACTGGTGAATTGGTTGGCAAACAGAGAGTAATTAATAGGCTGAAAAGCAAGGCAACATTAATCAGTAGAACGGATCTGAGTTGAAGTTATGAGAAGAAGAGAGGGACGCAGCAACAGAGATGAAAATTCATTTATTTTCAAAGAGGGTTCCAGGTACCCCAAAAATTGCCCAAAGGGTCTCAAGCTAGGAGCAACGGTAGCAAAGGATTGATCCGGATGGTGGGAGGGAGGCTTCCCTGCGCATGTCACTGTCCTTACTGAGGTTAAGGAAGTAGTAGGGACCAGATGACTCACAGACACCTCCTACTCTTCACTTTTTGGAAGTTTGGACAGACACTACAGGAGAACCATAAGGAGCAGAGATGTATGGTACGATTTTTTTAACACTACACAGTGGGAACAGTAGTGGGTTATATTTTAGTTTTGGGGGTGGACATGCCCTTTAACAGAATTCTTCATTTTTAAGATCTGAGCCCGGGACAACAGGTTTAACAGGAAATGAATTGCATTATTTGCCAATAATATGATCAGCTTTTAGTTACCTTAAGTTTCAGATAAATGTGGGCCAAGGGAAATTTTCGGCAGTTCCGAGTGATCCCGAGGCCAACGGTAAACGTTAACGATAAAGAGGCGATTCTTTATCATTAAAGTTTAAGACATAGTTATAGCGACATTTTATCTCTTGTTCATTATCTATAAAAAGAAAAAGGGAAAAAAAGGGAATAATAAACTTGGTTCATTAGGCACAATAACATATTCAAGACATTAAATAAGATTGGTTAAACAAGATTATTCAGTAATTAACTTTATATTTTCCCATAAATATTTAAATTATCATGCCAGTTCTGTAATCTAGCATAAGATTATTCATAGATTTGGTTCATTATAAATTGATCCTTAGATTGACTAGTGAGTGACTATTTGCTGTATTATGCTCAAATTCCTCTTCCACTAAATATTTACACAATATCACCTAGACATACACATACAGACGTTCATACAATATTACACAATAGGATTACTCAAGTAATGACTGTATTATTTGCTCACACAGTGTACACGTTGTCCTGGTAGTTCCTGTTGTCATTGCATATGTAAATAAATTCAAAGGAAACCAGCGTTATCCAGCTTTTCCCAATAACCATAAAATAATTAGACAGTAAAAGGGAAAATGGTGAACGGCCTTTCGGTCGGGGATCATTTCCTGTCTGACCGAGCGGATCTCCAAAGGGCCCATACACGAAACGAACGTTCAGACACATCGTGCGTGCACCTGTGTACGTGGCTTAATTCTTTAGTATTAGCACTTTAGACATTATGTCTGTTCCTAGGGCCTAGAATCTAGGCAATTAAGCTCCAAAAGCAAAGCTTAAAAATGTGTCTCCACCCTCTAAGCTTGTTAAAACTAAACACACATTATTTATTTCTTTATTATTTATATTATTTTTTATTATTTAAATTAAGGGATGGACCAAAACTCGAGCCCTCGTTTGAGGGGTTCGTTTGACTTTCCAAACTACGAACGTTAGGGTTTTCCAAAATCCTGGACATTTTTTTGATAATTATCAAAAATGTGAGGATTCTCAAATTTTTGAGTCGAGAACCTTCGACTTTAGAGCTCCATAGCCCTAGAATGTGGCGTTCGATACATTAAAGGGTTAATGGCGAATTCGAAGGTTGGCGAATGCTACATTTGAGGGTTAGTGCTGAATTTAAGGGTTACTGAATGCCGCATTTGAGGGTTATGGCCAAATTTGAGTGAACTGCAACCACCCTAGCATTCGCTAACTCATGAATTTGGCATAACCCACGAATGCATCGTTCAGTAACCCCACAATGCGGCCATTTGAGGGTGTTTCAAACTTTTATTGAAGTGCTAAAAACTAACCAAACTTTAGAAAGTTTGGCCATCTCTATTTATGTTCTTTTTTTTGTTTATGGGCTGACTGGAAAAACAGTTAATGCAATCTGTCTGTTTAGTATAAAGGTTCATACACACGCACAATGTGCGTCCTGAGCCATGACCCCTGACATCGACGGCTACACACAACGAACAGCTGTTTCAGCTGAGAATCGTCCGTGTGTATGCGTTCGGTTGGGGGTCATTAGTTGATCTGCCCGGCAGATCGACAAATGACACCTGACCGAACGCATACACATGAAAGATTCTCACCTGAAACAGACGTTAGGCGCATGTAGCCGTCGGTGTCAGGGGTCATGGCTCGGGTGTATATTGTGCGTGTGTATGAAACCTTTGCACTGCATCTCAGCTTCACCCAGTCCATCCATTTATATCTGTTTGTAAGGGCAGACACACCCAGAAGCGAACAAATCAGAATTAGACTTGTTCCCAGCACTGATATTAAATCTATATCTGCAATAAAACTTGTATCAATACATCATGCATAAGCTGTACGAAACTGCACTTCTTTAACTGAGTAATGCATTCCAGTTATATAGAACTGGAATAATCACACCCTTCCCTTGTAATTTATAGCAATCTAGTACGTCAATGACAGACAATGTCACTTTTTATCTTCCCCAATGTAAATAAGAATTGTGAGTTGACTTTAGCTAGGTACACAAAGTTAAGATTTTTGTAAAATGTCAGATAAGATCTGCAAGCAGGTATACATTGTATTTAGATATAGTTAAATAAACCAGATGGTTTAACTGTAAGAAGTATTTCAAAAATGGAAGGAAAGGATTTTCAAAAATGGAAGGAAATCTGAATCTTTATTAGACACTGTGGAGGATAACTAATACTAAAGCATTATCTTTGCCCCTTATTTTCTAGCCCTTGTCTATATAGAATTACATAATAGCTAAAAATAACTCCATCAGTCTAAAGCTAGGTGCACACAGTACAGATAAGCCCCAATACTGTTGGATCCGTTTTCGACGGCCAAACGGTTGTTCGGGAAAGACTGTAAATTTCCCTTTGCCACGGAATTCTCCCTATAGAGGGAGTCGGCTTCAGTTGATGGAAACACACAGTCCCGAGTGTTCTCCCTATGCTGTGCATAGGGGGAATACTTGGGACTGTGTGTATCCTGAGCTTGTAGATTCTGTCTGATATTTTTCAAAAATCTCTTGAAGTGTGTACCCAGCTTAACTATGAATCTAAATCTTATCCAAATGCTCATTACATTTTATTTGTTTATTGCAATTTTGGACAATGTTGTCCTAGGAAACCTTGGGTCCTGCCATTCATGTTTCTTACGTAAAACCTACATGAACATTGTCACAATGCAAGTAAACACTTAAGGAATAGGATATTCACTTTCAACATGACAAGAACACAAAGTGCCATCTTATGCTGCAAAAATAGTTTAAAAACGGTTTGACAAACACAACAACGAATTAACAGGGAGATTCAATAAAAGGTTCTTATCGTTTAAAATGGTGCTAATTTTGCCCCAACCAATCAGAACTTATGTAACATATGAAAGCTAACATCTGATTGGTTGGGGCAAAATTAGCACCATTTTAAACTATAAGAACTTTTATTGAATAAACCCCTTAAAGTATTGTCTTGGCCTCCATATTCTCCTCATATCATTCAATCACAATGATCATTACTGGGATGTACTGATAAAACAGGTCTGATTCATGAAGGCCCAAACTTACATGATCCTAACATACTTAGGTTAAAACTTCAAGGTTTTCCTACTGATGTCATTTGAAGTCTAGTGGTGTCCATTTTTTTGATGGGTCAGGGCTGTTTTGGCCACAAAAGGGGGACTTACTCCTAAAGGAGCGTTTCCATACAGTACAAAACCTGATCCCTTGCCAGCACTCCTCATTCAGTCCTGCAGCTTAATCTGGGAATCAGTCAGTAGTAAAAGCCAATAGCTGACAGCTGTTACAGAAGCAGCCTCTTCTTTTGCTGTGCATGCTCGTAACCAGCTGGTGAGGGATCGGGATATGCAAGTCCTTTTCAGATCATTTTAGAATAGGTAAGTATAAGGAAAATGGGGGTTGCTTAACAGATATATGCAATTTATATGTTTTAAAGATTTGAGAGTGGACATGCCCTTTAAATCCACACAAGGGAGGCAATGAAAAGACAGAAATTGTAATTCACTTACTATATGGTGAATGTGGAAGAGAAGTAGCAATAGTGGTATCGATATTGCATCGCCTCCACAGTGGCCAGAACGGTCTTCAAAAAACCCTCCGTAAACATATATATATATTACATTGTAGATATTGCTTTCTGTTATTTAGTATCACAAAAACATTTCATATTCATTTTCTGGTTTTCAGTTTAAAAATGAGCAATCAAAATATATCCTCCAAAATATAGAGGGTCATTCACCGAGATTAGTTATCATGAAAACCAAATTGTGATGCCTGCATCATGCCTCTAATGAAAATACTGGCCAGAATTTAGTTTATCATATTCTTCAACAATAAACACACTTATGGAAGCAACATGCGGCAGACGGAGTATAATCTATTGGATCTGATCTCAGCATAACTCTGTAAAGTGCATTTCTCAATAGTGTACATATTTAAATATGGAGGGCAGTGGGGCAGCTCTAATGAGGCAACAAAAGAAAAATGCTCAGGGTGGCGCCCCTGTTGAGAGGCAGCAGGTGGATCTTACTTAAATGTTTTTCTTTTTTTTTAGAAAGTCCTCAGTTAGTGAGGAAGTGAAAATTGTGGGTACCAAGTCCTACATCAAAAGTTACCCACTGCTACCCTGTCTCCCTTGGTGTGTTTTTTTACACCATATACTCGTATATAAGTTGACCCGAGTATAAGTCGAGGTACCTATTTTTACCTCAAAAATGAGTACAAACTGGTTGACTCGAGTATAAGTCGAGGGTAGAAATTAAGACCACTACTGCCTTCTGATTCTTTATTGTTTTGAGGGTTTAGTTGCCCTTTAAATGGACAGCAGCATTCCCATACAGTAGTCCCATACAGTAATAGCCAAATCCAATATGGTTATTAATGTATGGAAATACTGTATTTGAATTCTGCTGTCCATTTAAAGGGCAACTAAATCCTCAAAACAATACAGAATCAGAGGGCAATCTATTTAACAATAGGTACCATCCTCAGTATTGGTCAGGCACTAGTTGCCCTTTAAATTAACAGTAATCCCCAATTCATTGGCACTCCAGATGTTTGGAAACTACAACTCCCAGCATGCTTTAGATGCTGGGAGTTGTAGTTTACAAACATCTGTAGTGGAACTGCACACACTAAACATGTTTACAACCCCAAAACAAACTATCCTGTCCCTGACCCAAATGACTCCCTTACTCTCCCCCCCACCCCCATGAATAAAACCCTATTTCCCTGCACCCATCTTCTCACCCTGCCACTACAGTACCTCTTCTTTTATGCAGCCTTACCTTTTTCCAGGTGCTGTGGGGCAAGCAGTCATAGTTGCAGGAGAGTCTGGGCCCCCGACATCACTCACTTGATGGAGGAATCCGGCTGCCGCATTCACTGATGGTCACATCCACTGACGTCACTACTCGGCATCGGTCTCATTTCCCGGCGCCGAGTAGTGACGTCAGTGGATGCGACCATCAGTGGATGCGGCAGCCAGATTCCTCTATCAAGTGAGTGACTGACCCGAGTATAAGTCGAGGTTCAGTTTTCAGGCTGATTTTACAGCCTGAAAACCTTGTCTTATACTCGAGTATATACGGTATGTAGTATTTTATAATGCTATTTATGCATCTAACATTATTTTGATGTATTTACATTTGTGATGTTGGTATATTGTCTTGCAGCACTTTATTGACTTAGGTATGGCTGGAATGAAGCATACTTCATTCCAATGAAATGTGCCTTTTAATGGGTCCTTGAAGTGGAGTAACTCTAGGACTCAAGGACTTTAAGTATTGTTATCCCCAGTTGGCACCACTGCATTATCAGGGACCCATAGGTTGGGCTGTGCTACACCAGGACATCTTTTATGTACTTATCTGTGTGGGCTGGGCATGAGGGCATCCTATATGTACCAGTATGTGCGAGCTGGACATAGGGGTATCTTATATGTATGAGTGTGTGAGCTGGTCATGTGGGCATCTTATATTTACTGGTCTGTGAGAGCTGGCCATGAGGGCATTTTACAGTATATGTACCAACTGGGCATGAGGTCACTGTACCGATCTGTTTGAGCAGGGCATGAGGGCATCTTAAATGTACATTTCTGTGTGAGCTGGGCATATGGGCAACAAGGTTAGGTTAGGGCCCTAGTGAAAGAATCTACCTTGACATGGTGGCAGGCTCACAAATCTTTTGGAAAAAATCTTTTATTTCTACAGAAATTATGGTGGGGATTAATGTCTATTTGAGAAATTGTATAAATACCACAGTTATGTGAAGCTTAAAATGTCCAAATGTTTAGCCATGCCCATTCCAGGAAGCAATGTCCACCTAACCCTGGTGGTCTAGTGATACGTAGGGGCAGTATTCAAAAGTTTGTCTCCGGTGGCAAAAACTCTAGAAACGCCCATGGTAATTGTGCTTCTATATAACTAGTAATGAAAGGGAAACATTCTTATTTAATGAAATGTGATGGGTATAACATAACTATTTCAGAGTGGGTTTGTACCTCCTTTCATCAGACAGCTGGAAGAATGTATATTACTAGGGAAAGTTTTTAGTAATATGTATTACTAGGGAAAGTTTTATGGCATACCATATCTGATACATTTTTCAGACAGTGATATTCTACCTGGGCAATTAAGACTTTGGACCAAGAAAGAACACCTTAACTAATTACTGTTCCTAGCAATGAACCTTTAATACTTTTAAAAAGTTAATAAATTACCACCCCTAGATTATTAAATGAACCTTGAACTGTGTTTATAAATTTTATAAAGCATATTATACCAGGTGATAATCCTCTGAATTTTTCTCTTTGTATATTATTATGGATTTATATAGCGCCAACATCTTCTGTGGCGCTTTACAATTACATAGTCATACATTACATACAGGGTAATACATGTTATACAAAGTCATACATATTACATACACAGGTAATACAAAATATGAGTAAACAGAGTGATGAGTTTCTTACAGCAATACCATGATACAATAGGAGAGAGGACCCTGCCCAAAGAGCTTACAGTCTACAGGATATGGAGTGAGACATGAGGTTGCAGGAGTCAGTAGGGTGTAAATAGATTGGCAGTGGAGTGCGAAAGGCGGGTTGGATCATATTGGGTAGTAAGATGGGTAATGTTTAGGCCAGGTTATATGCTTGCCTGAAGAGGTGGGTTTTAGGGTTTTATGTTTGAAGGTATTAAGGGATGGTGAATGACGGACAGACAGAGGAAGGGAGTTCCAGAGAAGAGGGGCAGCATGAGCAAAGTCCTGAATACGGGCATGGGAAGAGGTGACAATGGTGGCTGACGACGGAGTGAGATCGTTTGCAGTGCGGAGGTTGCATCTGGGACGATATCAGTGGATCAGCTCTGAGATATATGAAGGGGCTGTGTTGGATAGGGCTTTATAGCTTGAACCGGATCCTTTGCGTGATGGTCAGCTAGTGGAGTGACTGACAGAGAGGAGAGGCATTAGAGGAGCGATAAGAGAAATGAATGAGCCGGGCAGCAGAGTTGAGGATGGATTGAAGTGGAGCCAGGTGGTTGTTTGGTAGACCACACAGGAGTGTGTTGCAGTAGTCAAGCCGGGATATGACTAGGGTATGGACTAGGATTTTTGTAGCTTTGTTCAAGAGGAAGGGTCGGATGCGGGAGATGTTTTTGAGTTGGAGCCGACAGGAGTTGGCAAGCGAATTGACATGGGGTTTGAAAGAAAGACCAGAATCTAGCGTTATTCCCAGGCAGAGGACATGAGGAGATGGTGATATAGGTGTGTTGTTAATATTAATAGTAAGACTAGGGTGGGGAACAGATTGTAAGGGTGGGAAAAGGACAAGGTTAATCTTGTCCATGTTGAGTTTGAGGAAGCGGGAGGACATAAAGGCAGAGATGGCATTAAGGCAGTCGGGGACCTGGGATGTCAGTGTAGGGAGATCAGGCAGAGATGTAAATTTGGGTATTATCCGCGTACAGGGGATACTGGAATCGAAATGAACTAATGAGTTGTCCAAGGCCATAGGTGTAGATGGAGAAAAGAAGAGGACCGAGTACTGAGTCTTGCGGGACCCCCACAGGGAGGGGGCGAGGGGTGGAGTTAATTTCAGAGTGGAAAACACAAAAGGTCCTACCAGAGAGATAGAAGGATAGCCAAGAAAGTGAAGTCCTGGATACCCAAGGAGGCCAGGATCTGAAGAAGTAGAGGGTGGTCGACAGTATCAAAAGCAGAGGACAGATCAAGAAGGATGTGCAAAGAGTAGTGACCTTTAGATTTAGCACTAAGTAGATCGTTGGTCGCTTTATTGAGGGGAGTTTTCGTGGAGTGGTTAGGGCGGAAGCCTGACTGGAGGTGGTCAAAGAGAGAGTTAGACAGGTAACTGACCAGATCTGCATAGACATGTCTTTCCAGTAGTTTGGAAGAAAATGGGAGAAGGGAGACAGGCCGGTAGCTGGAAAGAGCGGCCGGGTCAAGGGAGGGGTTTTTAAGTATAGGGGAGACCACGGCATGTTTAAATGAGGGGAAAATACCAGTGGATAGGGACAAGTTAAAGAGAGAGTTTAGGGCTGGTATGAAGGAAGAGGAGAGAGGAAGAATAAGATGAGAGGGAATGGGGTCAAGGGGGCAGGTGGTGGGATGTATCCTGGATAGGAGAGATAAGAGTCCCTGTTCTGTAATAGTGGTGAAGCTTGTTAGGGTGCAATTAAAGGGATTAACCAATGAAGGGAGGTTAGCCGGTGCAGTGGTAGGAGTTGGAAGCTGTATGGAGGAGGTAGGGTGCATAGGAAAACCATTTCGGATATTTTCGATTTTTTCTGTGAAATATGAGGCTGTTTATCAGCCAATAAACAGGGCGTAGGCGGAGGAGGAGACGAACAGAGCAGAGAGTTGAATACTTTAAAGAGCTGTTTCGGGTTATGGGACTGTGTGGATATTAGTGAAGAGAAGTAGTTTTGTTTGGATAAGGTTAAAGCACTTCTGGTCCGTTAGAGGGCACTTTTAAATTCAAGAAAGTCTCTATTTTTGTTACTCTTGCGCCAGCGTCGTTCGGCTATACGGGATTACCTTTTCAACTTTTTAATCTGTTCCGTAAACCATGGTTGTGGGTTCTTGCGACTAAGGCAATGGGTGGATAAGGGAGCAACAGAGTCGAGGACATTGGAAACAGTTGTATGGTAGTGGATGGCTGCAAGGTCAGGGTCAGAGAAGGAGGGCATGGAGATAAGTTGTTGGAGGGGGGCAGAGAGCGAATGGGGGTCGAGATTACGCAGGTCCCTGCATCTGTATGTTTGTTAGGGGTTACGGTCGGGACAGATGACAAGTTTAAATTTGAGAAGATGATGATCAAGAAGAGGAAAGGGAGAGTTGGAGAACAGAGGCGGGTGAGTGTGATCCAGTGTGTGTCCATTACAATGGGTCTGAGCAGAGGACCATTGAGTAAGGCCAAGGGAGGAGGTAAGAGAAAGAAGTTTAGTGGCAGCAGAGGTGTTGTTATCGACAGGGATATTGAAATCCCCAAAGATAATTGAGGGGATGTCAGAGGATAGAAAGTGGGACAACCAAGCAGAGAAGTGGTCAAAGAAAATAGTGGTTGGGCTGGGTGGTTGATAAATAACTGCAATCTGTAGGGGTGTGGGAGAGTAAACACTGACTGAGTGGAACTCAAAAGATAGACGGGAGAGGGCTGGTAAGGGCGTGAGGGGTATGAAAGTACAGCGCTCAGAGAGAAGAATACCAACTTCCCCACCACATTTATTATCGGGCCTAGTGGTGTGGCTGAAGTGTAAGCCACCATATGAAAGCATGGCAGGTGAGAGAGTCAGAGGGTGACAGCCATGTTTCGGTAAGACCAAGAAATGTAAAGCGGTTAGCGATAAATAGGTTGTGTACGTGTGCAAGTTTATTGCAAACAGGCCGTGCATTCCACAAGGCCCCGAATATAGGAGCAGGGGGAAGGGAAAAGAGAGGTACATTTGTGATATTGTGTGTGTTTAGGGTACTAATGGATAAAGGAGAGTTACAGGCAGTAGACATTAGGATGGGGATGGGTTGATCATACAGGTGCCGTATGGGAGTGGGTCCGGGATTAGGGGAGATATCACCAGCTGCAAGTAGAAGCAGGAAAAAGAACGAGAGGAGGTGAGAGTGGGATTTAAATGGACCATGCGTTTGGTTTGTAGTGGAGGAGGCAGGGGGGTGTTTGACAATGAAGAGGAGTTCATGGTAGGAAAGGAGGGGAGAGGATGAAATGGAGGGTGCAATATAAATGGACTTACCAAAAGTGGGGTAAGACTGCAAGGCAAAAAACTGCAAGGCAAATGGGGGAAAAATGATCTTTAAGTGTTCAGGCTGCACAGAAAGGTATGCAGGGCACATCTGTGTATGGGGCTGTGTATGGGACTTTCTATGGGGCTGTGTATGGGACTTTCTATGGGGCTGTGTATGGGACTTTCTATGGGGCTGTGTATGGGACTTTCTATGGGGCTGTGTATGGGACTTTCTAAGTACCTCTGTTTATATTCAGGGCGATTTATACTCGAGTATATAGGGGTATAATTCTTCCCAACCACCACTGCATCATTTTTTTATTTATCTGCCCCCTATTTCTTTAGATATCCAGTCTAAAACTTTTCAGCTGTCAATCAAGTTCCTTGCTCTCAAAAACTATTCTTCTGTGAGTAGTTTTACTGTAGCTGGAATGGTGACAGTTTTGACAATTGTAATTCTGTATGCAGGCTTGATAGTTGGTTTGTGGGAAATAAGTCAGGTCGGATGGAAGAGGGAGTGGTTAAAAGAGGGAGGGGGGATACTGCTCCTAAACAAAATGTGTGCTAGATTGAAGGCATGCAGCAAAACACACAAATCAGAATTCAATTATAGATTAAGGTAAGGCAAAGTAATTTTTTCGGGATAGTGTCCCTTTACTTCTGGGGAAAAGTGAAAGTACCTTAACAGAATAAAAAAAAATGACAGTTGAAAAGAGCAGCCTATTATGCTTGTGAAGGTTCTCATTCATCCAGGTCATGGTATATCTGTTGTATTCAATTAAATCAACTGGACTTGAAATGTAGTTCTTGAAGACGTTTCGCTAGTCATCCGACTGGCTTTCTCAATTCAGAATGACTTGTACAAGAATCTGTGGCAATTATGTACCCTGGAAAATCCCAATTAGCATATCACAGCCAGGTGTTAAGGGTGTGATTGGATAGTGGCTAAGAGGTGTTATAGGAACGCCCAGAGTAAGGTGTTAAAACAGCATTCTACATGGCAGACAGTTGGCTTTCTTGGACTGCTTGGTAGAAGTTAAGGAAAATGGTAAACTGGAAGTAGAGGTTTACAGAAAACCAACACACACAGATCAGTATTTGATGTTTGACTCCCACCACCCTTTAGATCACAAGCTGGGTGTCATCAGAACCCTGCAACACAGAGCCGAGAACATCCCCACTAGCACAGAGGCGAAGGCTAAAGAAATGAAACATCTCAGAGGAGCCCTTAAAACTTGTGGATATCCAGACTGGGCCTTTGTCAAAAGAAGTAGAAGGAAAGAAAAGAACACGGATACCAACAGTGAAGGGGAAAAGCAAGACAGGAGGAAGAACATGGTCATCCCATATGTAGCAGGGGTCTCCGAGAAATTAAGGAGAATTTTCAAAAAACATCGTATCCCTGTCTGCTTTAAACCGAACAACACACTGAGGCAGCAATTGGTACATCCGAAAGACCCAATACCGAAACACAAGAAAAGCGACATCATATACGCAGTGCAGTGCTGTGAAGAATGCTCTGATTTGTATGTGGGGGAGACCAAACAGCAACTGTATCAACGTATGGCCCAGCACAGAAGAGCCAATTCCTCGGGTCAGGACTCAGCCGTGTACCTGCATCTTAAGGATAAAGGACATACCTTTGAAGATTGTAATGTTAACATATTGGCGAAGGAACGTGACTGGTTCAAGAGAGGTGTTAAGGAGGACATTGATGTGAAAATAAAGAAACCAAGCCTAAATAGAGGTGGGGGGATTCGACACCAACTGTCTGCCATGTACAATGCTGTTTTAACACCTTACTCTGGGCGTTCCTATAACACCTCTTAGCCACTATCCAATCACACCCTTAACACCTGGCTGTGATATGCTAATTGGGATTTTCCAGGGTAGGAAACAGGAAGGGCTCAAGCAGGAAGTAATATTACTGAACCTTTCCAGAAATAACATCTCACAAATTGTACCTAGAGATGTGATTTAGGGTTCATCTTGAAGGTATGATGGAAGGCTTTTTAATTCTGGTGGATATTTTTGCCTTCCTCTGGATCAAAAGTTAGACAGGAAGTGTGGGTATTACTGAGGGAGTTAAACTGGATGGATGTTCAATTTCTGAAACACAATTTGAGACAAGTAAAATGATGGTACTAACATTTATCTGTGCTTGCTTTGTCATTAAAGGGCATGTCCACCCCCAAAACTATAATCCCCCCAACTACTGGCCCCATCATGTAGTGTAGTGTAATCCTTACCTCACATCCCAGCTCCATAGGGTTCTCCTGTAGTCCCCCCCCAAAGTCCCAAAAACTGCCCACCAGGAGGCTAGCAGTGTCCTATATGGACCTGCTAGCCGGCCTCAGGTAGATTTTTGCACATGCGTACTGCAGCCCTTCTCCCCCCTCCCTCCCCCTCCCTCTCCCCCGTTCTGCTATCCCTCCCCCTAGCATAAAACCCCTTTTATACACTATTCCCCCATGTCTCCCAGCCCCAACAGCATATTTTATTTTTAGAAAGCTCCCCAAACTCTACTTACCTCTCCTCTTTCCTCCGGCGAAGTGAGCTGCCGGCAGCCGCGTCTGTGATTGGCTGCCGCTCAGCCAATCACAGAGCGGCTGCCGGTCCCGCCCCTCTGCTTGCATTTCCTTGCAAGCAGAGGGCCGGGAGCGCGGAGGAGGAAAGAGGGGAGGTAAGTAGAGTTTGGGGGGCTTTCTAAAAAAAAAAATATAGCGGTTGGGGCTGGGAGCCCAGGGGGGACCTTATATAAAAAGTTCAATTTTAGGGTGGACATACCCTTTAAATGATTAATGTTTAGTGAGTACTCCTAATTCCCCCCACCCTCCCTTACTCACTGCCTTCTTTTAGTGTCTGCGACACTTATGTGTTCTGCACAACCTCACCATGGACACTGCTCTACTTACACATCCCCCCTCCCTCCCCCCTGCTGTCTTTCCTCTGCTGATTCTCTTAGATGTTGCAGAAAGTGTGCTGGCAGGCAGGCAAA
The DNA here is from genome assembly GCA_019447015.1 of Hymenochirus boettgeri. Taxonomy (NCBI): domain Eukaryota; kingdom Metazoa; phylum Chordata; class Amphibia; order Anura; family Pipidae; genus Hymenochirus; species Hymenochirus boettgeri. The sequence continues at coordinate 117,815,121 of CM033470.1, read as the reverse complement.
GAGGTCAAGCATGGGTTACATATTATAATTTCGGCTTCTCGAGGGACAGGTCTTTCCCTGTAAATGAAGCTGTAATGTACCTTCTGTTATAAGAAGGCTCTATTTCATTTTATACTCTGTTGGGAGCTTTTAGCTCCTTTAACCCCACCTCTCCCTAACCTATGAAGCCAATCAGTATCCTGTACACCTAACACCATAGTGTTAGTCTGGAACTTGTGGTGGTAAATATTAATAGGTATGAACCTAGCATGTTTTCTGGATTCTGTATAGTGTCTCAGATTGTCCAATGGTTCTGTTTATGTTGAACTACACATTGTGGAATGATTGTCTGGGTCTGTTCTCAGACCTGCAGATTTACTCCATTTAGACCCACTATATCATAACTGGCTGCCAGGTGGAATGGGTGAGGGAGGGTATATTTGTGCGTTTATTCGTGTAATGTGCTGGGATTGCCTGGTTCCTTTTTAGGACCTTCTGGCTAATCTTATTTGGGCCCCCCTCGATGCTTCCTGAGAACAGAAATGGAGTACAAGTTTGGAATGTTTCCTGATGCCTACTGGCTGAAGGGACCTAACTAGCCTCTCTCAAGCCCTACAGCTTAAAGGGGAACTGTGGTCTCCAAACAAGTTGAGTTTAAATGAAAGGGCAGGTTCCTACCTTTAAAATGAGCTATGTGCTCCACAGCCCAAGATATAAAGAAATGACTGACCAGAAAGTTAATGGGTGGGAGGCTGACATGTGACATTCCTAAGGCTTCTCCTGCACAGTGCCGCCGGAGAGCACAGCCTCAGACTCCCCCAGTATGAGGGAGACAGGAAGTCCCTCCTCCTCTCTGCTGTGTGAAGGACCTGCAGCTGCAGAGAAGGTAAGGGAATCTACAGCCCTTCTCTCTCTTACTCTGCCTGAAAAGGCTGTTTCCACAGAGTTTTCGGGGGGGGGGGGGGGGTTAGGGGGATGTCAGAATGGCCCACAGCACCTGTGAGCGGGTGGGGCCATGGCACCCGCATCCGCATGTGGGCAGGGCCTGGTGATGCTGCTGCCATATCACACACAAAAATGTAAATATCTTCAAAACTATGCAAAATAAACAATGGAAATAAATTGCAAAAATTCTCAGGAGAGCAATTCCTATCAATTTACCTAAATTTACCATTTTTGGACCACAGTTCCTCTTTAACAGCTATGGGCATAAGGGGAGAGTCAGATAAATCCTAAACCACTTGCATGTTTGTGCTCTTGGTATCACAGAAAACACGACCCGAGCCTTCAATAATAAAAAATAAATTGTGCTGTTTAGGTTGAACTGCACATTGTGGCAGGATCGCCTGGGTCTATCCTCAGACCTGCAGGTTTATCCTATTTGGTTTCCCTGAAAGATCCACTGGAAGTGGATGATTGTTTTAATAACAGTTTAAAATATCCCTGTATAAAGATTTTATAGACACTATCTATACATAGTAAAACATACACACATAATTTCTACTGTGCACGAATGGGCACACTTTTGCTAGTACATTAAAAAAATGATAGTTGCATAATTAGCAGTGTAAAAAACACCAAGGGAGACATGGGAGTATTGGATAACTTATGTTTGACTTTCAATGTATTTCACCCACAATTTTTTCCCTCACTAACTACAGACTTTCTCGTCTCTCTCCCTTGTGCTCAAACAAGCATCCAGGAGGCAATTCGAAGACACATTAGTGTTTCTCTAGCGCCAAACATCTGTAACCTGCTCCATTTCACCGCTCATGTGAAAGTAGCCCAACAAGCTTTAAAACCTCAACAATACTGAGAAGCTGATATTAGAGTTTGCATCTCTGCTGACATGAAAGGCACAATAACTGTCCCCTATCAGGAGACATGGTCACTAGGGGATTTTGTGGAGTAGTATGTCAGGTGTTCAAGACGGTTCCATTAATTGTGTTATGTGGGGTGTAGGTGGCCGATTTAAGATGCAGAGTTACCAGATGGAAGGGCCCAGTGTTAAGTGTGGAGCCCAGTATTCAGAGGTACTTGATTACCTTGATTTGCTTTACAGAGGTCATTAGCACCTTGACTCACCAGATCCTTGGATCTTGACTCAAGATGTGAGTTCTGCAGTAGGGGCAGTTCCAACTGAATCAGGATATCTGGCAACTTTGTCCCAATGGGAAATAGCATAGTTAACAAATAAATATGTGCCTTTTCAGAATCCAGACATCCCAGATCCTCTAAAAAGCTAGGAAAACAGACCGGATGCTTTCCAGTACTTGTTTAAGGAGTGTTTTCTTTGGTAATACTGGCTTGGTTGCCTTCCCACACATAGTGGAAGTAGCATACTGTTTGCATGCTAATTACACAATAGGGAGTTAACCCCTTAGGGCAGTGCTGACGTTTGTGCAATTACCAACTTTTAGTGTATTTTGCAATAACATGTAAATATAATATCAACTATACTCAAATTCCATAACAATATATATTTATTTGGTGCTACATATCAAATGTTCTCTGGAACACATTTTGAGAAACCATGCCTTTTTATTGTTTAATGTGCCACTTACATGACTCATTTTCTGTCAGTCACCTGATTCCTGGTAAGTGCTATAAATCATTAGGGAGCAGTAATGCAATATTGCAAGGTTGTTCTATCCTGTGATGAAGTGGAAACGCCCTGTATTGCTCAGCATTGTTTAAAAAAACACACCTGTGCTGTGCATTACCAGGGACTGTTGTTTTAACTGGAAGAGGTAAGAAAGTAATCTGCTCCATGCTGTTTGGTGTGTAAGGGAAAGTGGAGAAGTTATTTTATTTGTGTTAGCTTGTAAGTGACCGAGTTATCTCTAGTCATGTCGCTTTCCGTGTTTGTTACACTTGTATTCTTGGAACTAATTTTACAGAATATCTGCTCTATAATATAAATATTTTTATATTCATATTTTTGCTGTGTTCTCAAAAATTCAAACTTTAATGTGGCCTATTAGAATTAATATAAAATCACAGCAGGTATTTCCTGTTTGTTTCCTTTTAAGCTCACTGGAAGGGGTGCACCTGTAATTGTCAAGGCCAGCCCTCAGTAAAGATATGCGTGATCAGTTGTTTAAAACCAGAGCAGGGGTGATGTGTAGGGGGTGTGTCAAGGGCCCAGCCTCCAAGCCTGTCGTTACGCTAATGGTTTGAAGTATTGCCCTCCAAAATCCCGCTTTCGTTCTATTCTTACCTTCACTCAACTCCCACACTGAGGAATTAGAACTTGCATAACCACAATCACTCCTCCTCTGCTCCTGTTGCAAGCTGGTTATAAGCTTGCTCAGGAGCAGAGCACAATGGCTGCTCGGTCGGTTATGGCAGTCAGCCATTGGCCGTGATGTCACCATAGTGGCCATAACTGACCATCATTACCAGAAAGCAGACTGCAGAGGGATCACAGTTGTGTTAGTTGTAATTCCTCAGCGTGGAGGTGTTGGGCAGGGTAAAGGTAAGAATAGAACAAAAGTGAGGTTTGGGGGGGGTGATACTTCAAACTAGTAAAGTTCTTTTGAGGAAGAAGTTACACTTTAAAACAATTATGTATTATTCAAATTAGGGTTGTAGTATGTATTTTATTAGTAGCATAATGGTGGCTATATTGGTTTCCGTAGCAATACAGTATGCATTAAATAAATTAGCACAAGTAGATCTTCATATTTCCCCTTTAATAGGTACACTTATAGAAACATTCCAGTGCAGAGCTGCAGGGGAAAGATAATGAAGTGAACCCGATCTTAGCACAGCTCTGTGCAATGCTTTTCTCATTATAGTACCTATTCAAAGAGGAATAAATATTAGAAGGTAAGGTAGGTAGCATGCAGGTTTTTTTTAAAATAGAATTTTAAACTTTTTCTGACTAACTTTTCCTGGGGTCTTCTACTGCTTGTATTCTTGAATAACATACATCTTATTTGATTTTAAACAATGTAGTCATCTTATGTTGGGGGAGGGGCCGAATGTTCACTACTAGTATGCGCTCGGCCGGGACAAATGACTCATAGCTCCCAACAGTCCCGTTTTCGGGGTCCTTTCCCGCTGTCCCGGCACCCCCTCTCTGTTCCCGCATTGCCCCGTTTTTTTCCGGGTGTCTGGTCCATTTTTTAGGGTAAAAACGCTAAAACGGAAGTGCACTAGCAGGCGTTAGGACCCTGCAGTTGGAGACTCCCAGTCCTGCCTGCTGGGGGCGGGGCTTTGACCAGAACGGAGCTGCTGGGGATTGAGGTTGGAGGGGGAGAGAGAAAACTGCTGAAGGTCTGTGTGAGACTCTGTGCAGTCACTTAAACACTCCAGATGAACTTGCAGTGTGACAGAGTTAGATACTACTACAGCACACACAGTAAATACAGGCACCAAACATTATTTCTTCCCTTACAGGGCCAGTGTTAGCTTCTAGTAAGGGGCAGTTAGGGGTGCAGTGCCTGCAAAGCTAGGTACACAGATAGTTATGCTCATATCTAGTCAGTAGTGTGCCCTGGGGGGACAAGACTTTGTGTTTCAGTATATATCTGTATGTGTGTGTAGTGTGTATCAGTGCATGAGTGTGTAGTGTGTCAGTATATCAGTGCATGTGTAGTGTACTAGTGTGTGTCAGTATACGTGCATGAGAGTCCAAATAATATCAGTGTACATGTGTCATGTTTGTAGTGTGTGTCAGCATATCTCCATGTGTGTGTGGTGTATGTGTCCGTATATCAGTGTATGAGTGTCATGTATGTAGTGTGTGTGTCAGTATATCTTTGTGTGTGTCTCAGTATATCAGTGCATGTGTGTGTCAGTATATGAATGCATGTGTGTGTCAGTGTATGCTGGTGTGTGTCTCAGTATTTCAGTCAGTGTATGCGTGTTAGTTTGTGTCCATGTTTGTGTGTCTGTATGTCAGTGCATGTTTGTGTCATATGTGTGGTTAAGTGTATGTTTGTGGCAAAGATAGATATAGGTTGACACAGACAGATAGATAAACAGGTAGATAGAAAGATACAGATAGACAGGTAGGTAGGTAGACAGACAGACAGAGATAAATGAATATACAGGTAGATAAAAAGATGCAGATAGACAAATAGATAGACAGGTAGACAGACAGAAAGAGATAAATACATAAGATAGACAGGTAGGTAGATGGACAGAAAGAGATAAATAGATAAGATGAACAGAAAGATAGATAGACAGACAGAAAAAGATAGATATACAGACCAGACTATAAAAACAGATACAGATAAACACTGATATTAGCATACTGGGTAGTGGCGGGTAGTGGCGTATGCATATAGTCTTCTTTTTCATGGGATTTATCTTTAAATTGGGGGCGTATCCTATGAAAGATGGGAGTGGTTTAAGAAAACGGGTTTTAAGAAAACGCCCGCAACTCACTCTCCTTTTTACTGTCCCTCTTTTGTGTTTTCAAATGTTGGGAGGTATGATGACTGTCGGTCACACCCAACAGTTCACGTGACCAATCATGCCTAAAATGATGAACATGAGGGATACTAAATCACAAGGAGAACTATACTGGAGGTAACTCCACCCCCAACCACTACCAGCTGTCTTTTAACAGTCCAGTTATGAACATTTATATCAAACCCAGGGGGGAGGACAAGCAAGGAAGGGAGGACAAACTTTGCTGTCTCATGAAAAATGGCCCTTCACATGGTAACTTCAGAGTTAATACAAATATCTATAACTACTCCCCATAAATACCAGTTATAGATATAGTGGGCCATACACATACATTTTTGTTATTCCCTGATAAGGCCGAAAATTCTCCACTGGGCCCCTTTAGTCATCATGCTGGCTTGCCCCAGAGCTAATGCTGGCCACACATAGATACAAATATCTATTGCTGTGGTGGTATTATTACCTTGGTGTTTCTGAGATGTTCCCTGGTATTGCCTATTCATTTAGCGATCAGATCAGGGGTGTAACTGCTGGGCCCTGGGCCCCCCTGGGAGATTGGAGCCTGGGACCCTGACCCACCACCCCCCTCCCCAGACTGAGGTCCACGATCAGCTGTTTTTAAACAGCATTCGTTATAATCTAATCAGTAAATACAGTAAATCATGTACATTCCATTGAGAGGAAATAGGTGAATCAACTGCTGCTCAATTGTTCAAGGAACTGGCAATGCATATGACATTTGCATTTCCCTTTACAGTAAACAACAAAAATAAAAAGGCTCATCCACCTAGCCAGGTTACTCTGTCCACCTTTTCTCTGATACAATTAGAATATGATGATTAGAATCTACAATCGTACCATTGGGTAGATGTGGCCTTTTTTGGTTTATATATTGAAAGCACAAAATAAACTGCAGCTGAATAATAGTTGAAGATTTGACATTGGAATACGCAGAGCCATAATAAGTGCCCTGATTGTTGCGATTCAATATCACCCGTAATCGCTCTTCAATATCCCTTATCTATGATCTCAGTGTATGGGGCTGCTGAAATTTTCAATTTTCTTTTTGTCTGAGACCAATGAACAGGAATGGGGTTAGTGAATTCTGTCATCTTTGTTTTCACTAATCGAGTTAGGGAATTCTGCTCTCTCAGTAAGGATCACTTAAATACTTCTATCACAGCAGGGGCCTATTGTATAGAGTGGAATGTTTTATCCTCTGCTCTCATTGTATAGGAATTAGTAAATCCACACAATAGAGTGACACAAATGAGCAATAATGTACAATCTACACGTAGACCAACTAGAGTATTGGTGCACATTCAATTCAAATAGCTTGTTATATCACAAGCAGGGCCGGCCTTTGATATGGGCGACCTGTGCGACCGCACGGGTTGCATTACCAGGGGGGAGCCAGCCAGGAGTCTTAGATCACAGACCTGTAGGTCAAAGTTGTGCATCAGTGTCACAGCCTCCCAGTCCTGCAGATCAAATATATGTATCAGCACCACCTCACATACAAAGCCCCAACAAACATAAGCCTTATTTAAGATGTCTTTTTGCTGCACTGTCTGTGCATTTAGTGTGTTACATAATGATATACGCTCAATTTATACAAGCACGCACTGAAGATACTGAAAGACGGTAAGTGCAACTGGGGGACTTGATTTGAAGCCGGCCAAGGCAAGCAGCATTCAACAGCGTAATGTGTGTGCCGGGGGGGGTGTTTTAGAGAGGGAGCCAGGAACTAATCTTGCACAGGGTGCTATTTATCCCAAGGCCGGACCTGATCACGAGGAAACCATATCCGCTTTTTTTAAAACTCATCTTAGGCTTACTAAAGGGTTCCTATACCTATAGCCGGGACAGAGGGCCCACCAGGAATGTTATAGGCACTTCTACAAATATATAAAACAAACCATCATACTGTATACTGTGTCGCAGTGCAGCTGAAAACAATACACAAGCATTTATGTGGCAGAAAGCATTACCATAAAGTACATGTTTATACAACATATACAATAAGTCCTGCACTACTCATTCATTACATTACATTCTTGCTTAACACTAGGGACTAAGGGTTAGGCCACACTACCATGCAATCCAATTGCTAATTGGTCTGGTCACACTAGGTGCTTTGCACTGCGACCACAATTTTTTTTTTGCGCAATTGCATGCGCTTCCGTAGCGCAACATTGGAGAACTGCAGTCCCCAATGCGTATGCAATCGCGCATGCATTCTGGTGTATTGTAGTGCTGGGGTAGGGTAGGCCGGGTTGTACTTCACACAACAAAACACCAGGGGGGGTGTGGGCTGGGGGCAGCATTAAACAGACTCACCTTCCAATCCTTCGTCATGAGTTGGCCGGTCAGCCAGGACGAAGGGCTGTCAGTCTCGGCAAAAGTAGCCGCATCCAACAGTTTGTCACTACTGAGCACAATTTGTTGTGGTTTTCTGAATCGGCCGAAGCAACCATCCAATATTTTGGCCCAACAGATGCACTGAAATGTCGGTCGGTCGTCCCAAATTATTGGATGGTGTGTACCCAGCTTAAAGCAACAGTGTGATGGTAAGTAGATGGAGGGGAGGGTAAACATAGGGCAGAATCTTTATTTTATTTATATAAAACAGACGCTTGTGCTGCGGTTGATTTTCAGACAAAACTGGTTTATCTTGCCAGAGTGAGATTTATACACAGGCTCCATTAAGTGTTGTTAGGACACTGTGAGGACAATGATAAAGGAGATTAGCCAATGATAACTAAGAGGCGGTTACTTTTTATAAAATCAGTCTGCCTACTCGGTCACTTTCAGTTAAGCTTGGAAAGGAAGCAGTGAGTGCTTGTATCTGGCAAAATGTGAGTAGATATAATTATTTCTTTTTTTTATTTGATAGAGAAGATTTTCAGCACATCATTTAGAGAAAATCCATATCTTTCCATACTTTCACTAAAGCACTTCTAGTGGTATTTAGTATGTAATACGCCTTTTTAAAGTCCACAAAACCATTTGTAAGCAACCCATCCCTAAACTGCTAGTTCCACATAGCTGGGTTTATCTTTGATCAGTTGTGATCCTCACCCTGGGTATTTTAAATGGGTACCCAGGGTATTCAAATCTATCATTCAAAAAGTCGAAAGAGGTATTAGCTCAGTGTTTTGGTTTTTTTTTTTTGTGTGTCTGTTAATACCAATTCACCACAAACCAAATTCTTGCAAAGGTATACATACAATGGGAGTGCAGGGTGACCAGGAGGGGCACCAACTTCTGTATACACACATTATAAAATTGTGTGTGGAACAGTTTCCAGCAGAGGTGGTAATGGCAAGTTCATTAAAAAACTTTAAAAATGGCCTGGATAAGTGTTTCTAAAATTAAACTATATTGAGAATTACTGGTATTAATACACTTACTGTAGATCGGATATTTTCCGATTGCCGTTTGGAGTCAGGAAGGAATTTCCCCCCCCCCCCCCCCTCTTTTTTTTTTTTTTTTTTTTTTTTTTTATAAGTGGGTTTTTTGCCTTCCTCTGGATCAACTGTTAGGAAGGGTTAAAAAAAAAAAAAAGTTAATAGGTTGGACTTGATGGACGCTTGTCTTTATTCAACCTCAATTACTATGTTACCCAACAACAATCATTTTGGTCCGCAATCCAACGCGGACATAGCCAATAAAGCTCATTTGTGTACCCAGCTTTAACAGACGTACATCCTCACATATCCTTTTTAAATCTTAGTTACTGTAACCTTTGCAATGTTCTGTATATTATAATAGAATTTGAATATGGTCTTTGTGGTTTAATGTACTGCATTGACTTGTATATTTTTAAATGTAGTAAACGGGTGAAAACTGTAACCAAAAAAAGCGGTTACACCCCTGAGCGCATAATGGAAGCCGGTCCCACGAAGAGAAGAGGGTTTCCGTGATAAGGGAGACCCCGCTGACATCTCAGAACTTCCTCTTTCACTGAGGTCTTCCCTTAGGCTTCCCCTGTGCTGCCCCAGGTGGTCTAGTTGAGGTAATGCACTGCGATCTCCATTCGGATCACAGTTCAGTCAGTATATGTTCTAGTAAGCTATCAGTGAGTGATGGCTTACTATAGTATTTGGAGCTCAGAGTTCCATTCACAAATAGGATGAGTCTGAGCAAAGACTTAAAAGAAAAATGGGAGCAGAGATGAATATTAGGTTATCAGTTCTGATCACCTAATTAGAGATCTTTGCCAATGAATGGAAAATTTGTTCTGCGCAGTGATTTTTCCAATTGGATTTCGACTTGGAAAACTGGCATTTATGTGCATATTCCAATTTCATTATTATTCCCTAAAATGATCTCATGATTATCTTTGGCAATGCTAAAAAAAAAAAAAAAAATGCAAAAATTTCCAGTAGCGTAACTAGGAATCATTAGGGCCCCGAGCAAAACTATGATGAGCACCCCTGCGGTTGCTTCCCCTGCTCCCTGGTAGTTACGCCCCTGTGAAATTCACATACAAAAAAATCTTAGTGATACACACACCCTTTCCCCCCCTTACAATAAAGCTATAATTAGCAAAAAAATTGGTCTTCTCCAAGCTGCCCAAAGTTCATGGTGGTGTCGGCAAAGTAAATGCAGATTTGTATTCCACCAGTTTCAAGGGAAACTAAGCCTATATTAAGGATATCCCTCTAGTTTACCAGCCAGTGCCCTTCCACCTAACATAAAACCTTTTTTCTGTAGTGTAGGCTACCCCTGCCCATCCCCCCACTGCTATGTCAGCTTACTAGCGCTCTGCATTCCCGGCAGCCGTGTCTGTGATTGGCTGCCTGTCAGCCAATTAAAGCTGTGGCTGCCAGTCTGGCCCCAATTGCTAGTTCCCGTAAGCAGGGAGCCGGGTCAGAGTGCCACAGGTGTGAGGGCCTTAAGCGTTATAATTCTATATTTTTGTTATTAGTAACCTGATATAGTGGTTGGGGGTGGGCAGGGGTATCCTTCATCAATTTGGCTTGAAGAGTCAAATTCCTGTTCTTTCTATTTCTTTCAATAGAACTGGTGTAGATACTCAGAGTTCATTGTCTTTTCGGCTTCAAGTCTACTCCACTCCGTCTTAAGTGGCAAAGTACAGCTTATGGAGACAAAATGAAGACAAGCCACCAGCAGCAAGTGTGAACTGCAACAATCTTAATGTGTACAAAGCGACATGTTTCGGAGCCCACATGCTCCTTTATCAAGCTTGATAAAGGAGCATGTGGCTCCGAAACATGTCGCTTTGTACACATTAAAGATTGTTGCAGTTCACACTTGCTTGCTGGTGGCTCGTCTTTATTTTGTCTTTCTATTTCTTCTTGTTCTTCCACTTTGTTGGACTGTATCTCCTCCCGCAGTTTTTGAGCTAGACGGAGAGATGAAATTCGGTACAGACATGCGGGGAAAATAAAGAAGTGTGCTATTACCTAGCTAAGGAATCCGCAGAAGCGTTACCGGCGAATTTCGGGACACTTTCTCCCATAGACTATAATGGTAACAATTCTCAAATGTGGATATTTTGGCCTTTGAAGCCAAATTCAAAGTTTATACTTTGAATTTTAACTTTCCCTTTCTAGTTATAGGGTGAGGCCACACTAGCGAGTTTTTTGCACACGTGTTTTGCGGGAACGCGAAATTTCACGCAATTTCCGATGTGCATGCGATTGTGCGTTCACCATTTTTGGTGCGTTAACGCATGCATTTCCATAACGCAAAACGCACAAGAATCTCACACACAATTGCGATAACGCTCACAATTTGGTGCATGATTCCTGTGCATTGCAGTGTGGCCTCAGCCTTACTTAAAAGTTTTTATTTAGGGTGGCGATACCCTTCAAAAAAAAAAATAAATAAATCCTGTGTAATGTTTAATTTTGTCTTGGCAAATATTTATTTATTTAGTTCTGTTGAATTATTGAATTTAAAAACCAGCCTTTTATTTAAAGGATAATTCTATTGCCTCAATGCATTTTTGTTTAAATTGCTTTAAAGGGCATGTCCACCCTTAAAAATAGTTTTTGATATGCTGCTCCCCCATGTCTGGCAGCCCCAACCGCATGGTTAGTATTTTCCAAAAGCTCCCCAAACTCTTACTTACCTCCCCTCGTTCCTCCGCTGCACTGCCGCCCCTCTGCTTGCATTCTCGCAAGCAAGGGGCGGGACCGCAGTCGCGTCTGTTGATTGGCTGAGCGGCAGCCAATCACGGACGCGGCTGCCGCGTCACTCAGTGCAGCGGAGGAAAGAGGAGAGTAAGTAAGAGTTTGGGGAGCTTTTGCAAATACTAACCATGCGGTTGGGGCTGCCAGACATGGGGAGCAGCATATAAAAGGTTTTACCTAGGGGGAGGGATAGTAGAACGGAGGGGAGAAGGGCTGCAGTACGCATGACAAATATCTACCGGAGGCAGGTACAGGCAGAGTCCTGCTAGCCTCCTGGTGGACAGTTTTTGGACTTTAGGGGGGTCTACAGAGAACCCTATGAGCTGGGATGTGAGGTAAGGATTACACTACACTACATGGTGGGGCCATTACTGGGGGGATTATAGTTTTGGGGGTGGACATGCCCTTTAAAAAGAGTAATGGTATGCAGCTCTCCCTATACGTTTTTCTTGATTTCAAGCCTCTCTGCCTTCAATTAGCCATGCTGTGAAGGGGGCGTAACAATTCTGTCTGCCTCTAACTTTCCCTCAAAGCTAGCATGCAAGAAAACACTCCTCCACCCACCATTGATCACGAAGCTGAAGTTGGTTTCTTATTCAAAAAAGTTGGTTTCTTTTTCAGTTAGTTTCTTATTCGCAGACTGAAGTTGGTGTCTTATTCGGATTTGATAAGAAACTGGTGTATTGCAATAGGTAAACCGCTTTGGGCCACTGAAAAACACCGCAGACAACTTGTACATACCCCTGGCACATATTTCATGTTGTACAACAGCCTGGCCCAAATTGGTTTTGGGAATGCAAGTTGGCACCAAAGTCTGCAAAATAGCCATTTTTGCACATTTGAATAAGAAACTGGTGTATTGCAATAGGTAAACTGCTTTAGGCCACTGAAAAAACACTGCAGACAGACTTGTACATACCCCTGGCATATAATTCAGTTGAGTCCAGCCTGGCCCAAACTGGTTTACCTATTGCAATACACCAGTTTCTTATTGAAATGGCTAAAATGGCTATTTTGCAGACTTTGGTGCCAACTTGCATGCCCAAAAGCAATTTGGGCCAGGCTGGACTCAACTAAATTATGTGCCAGGGGTATGTACATGTCTGTCTGCAGTGTTTTTTCAGTGGCCTAAAGCAGTTTACCTATTGCAATACACCAGTTTCTTATTCAAATGTGCAAAAATGGCTATTTTGCTGACTTTGCTGCCAACTTGCATGCCCAAAACCAATTTGGGCCAGGCTGTACTCAACTGAAATATGTGCCAGGGGTATGTACAAGTCTGTCTGCGGTGATTTTTCAGTGGCCCAAAGCGGTTTACCTATTGCAATACACCAGTTTCTTATTCAAATCCGAATAAGACACCAACTTCAGTCTGCGAATAAGAAACTCATTGAATAAGAAACCAACTTCAGCTTCGTCCATTGATCAGCTTTATTATGTAGGCTATATCATGTGATATCTATAGCCTCATACATACGTCCAAACTACCCCCGAACGCCAGTGGCGGCGCTGCACTGGGGCACATGCCCCAGTTCAGATAGTGCCCCCCTTCCAAACTGCACCTCTTTTCCAGTGGGTTGTTCTAGCCATGTGTTGTTCTGGCTGGGCAGTTTTAGTTATAAGTAAAGTTTTCTTTAAAAAAACCTTTAACACCTAGCCAGCATACATGCCAACAGTTCCGGATCCTTAAAGGGGCACTATAGTGAAAAAATTACTTTACCTCATCTTAATCTATAAATGAATTTGTGCAAGTACCACTTACTCTGAGGCAAGTGTGTTGCTGCATACCTTCAATCCAGCACATGTTTTGCTTTGGAGCAGTATCCCCTCTCACTATTTTAACCACTCCCATTTCCATCCAACCTGACTCTTTCCCCCCCACAAACCAACTGTCAAGCCTGCACACGACATAGAGCATTCCAGCTGTCCAAAATCACCATTCCAGCTACAGTACAACTACTCACAGAAGAATAGTTTATGAGAGCAAGGAAGTTGATTGACAGCTGAAATATAATAAGTTTTTGATTGGATATCTAAAGAAATAGGGGGCAGATGAGCAAAAATATGGTACAGTGGTGGTTGGGAAGAATTATCATTTCCAGTAATGGGCAATTTAAAATTTCTTTTTTTCAGTATAGATGCCCTTTTAACAGAAATAGAGGTCATGTGACACACTGCCGGTCTTTGCTTTTTCCTGACTTGAGGCAGTGAAGGGGAGGGGGAAGTGTGAGAGAGGGCTGTCGCGCCCTCTGACTCTTAGCCCTCTGGCTAAAAGCCCGTCTGACTCTGCCTATCTATCAAATCAAGATAATGTTCTAATGTTCCCTGGTCACAGTGCTGACACAGTCTGTTCTCTCCTGGTTTATATGTTTGTCTGTGTCGGCCAGATTCGATTTCTAGGCTGTGGGCACTGTCTGTAGAGACTCAGGACTTCTCTCTTTGGGGTTTTTGATATTCCCCAGGTAGGGGGCCAGTTTGTAGTCTTTGTCCAGTGCCTGGTATATTGTTAGTTTCTGGGACTTTTTTATTTCTTCCATTCATCCATGTAATCCAATTGTCTCTTGGTTATGGCTGCTGTGATTTGAGGTTTAGACAGGCTCTGTGGATGTGGGTTTGATGTTAGTAGGGAGCTGATGAGTTGTTTCAGTGCACATGGCTTTTCTTGGACTTTGTTGTGTAGTAAGGCTTTATGATGTTAAGAGTTGTGGACACTGTTCTTTAGGTGAGCCCAGAATGATAGGGCCCTTTTTTGCATCTCAAGCAGTAATGGGAATCTGCCAAGCTCAGCCCAACGAGCGCTGTTTGATGTACAATTTATGGTGGGCCAGATTCCCATTTTAATTAGTCTGAATAGGTGACAGGGCCCCATACTTCACTGCCAGGATTAAGATTGGGGGGATGACACTGTAAAAGATTTTAAGACAGACTTTTACTGGTGGTTTGAGATGATACAGATGTTTTCTTATAGCATAGAAGGTTCGGCAGGCTTTTGCTTTGAGTGTCTACAGCTGCCCTAAAGCTCCCAGAATGGTTGATCTCCAGGCCGAGAAGTATATTTCTCTATTCTGCTGAGTATCTCGTTATTCAGTATGAATGAAGGGCAGTGTGTTGATTTTTTTTTTTTTTTTTCTTCTGGAACGTCATAATTTTAGTTTTGATGGGATGTGCCCAGGTTGCGCTGAATTTCTCTAGGATGGCTAGACTGTCTTGTAGGCCACTTTCTGTTGGTGATAGCAGTAAGAGGTCATCTGCGTAGAGCAGGAACTTTACATTGGTGTCATGTAGAGTAAGTCCTGGTGCTGATGAGGTTTCTAGAGCTGCTGCCAGTTCCTTGATGTAGATGTTAGAGAGTTGGACTCGGACTGCATCCTTGTGTGACTCCCTGACCTTGTATGAAGTTCTTTTCCCATTCACTTTTACACTGCATTTATTACCAGTTGATGACATCATGTTTTTCCACCTATTCCACTCTCTAGAAGTTTTAGGGATAGGCCTGGGTGTCACACTGTCAAACGCCTTTTTAAAGGACAACAATACCCAAAAAAACATATCCCCCATTACATGTCCACAGTTCCAGCAGCTAAAATCGCTTACTCTTTTACAACCGTGCTGCCTTCCCTTAGATATCACACAGCAAAGATGAGTGCTAAAAACCCGCCTCCTAGATGGCCCAGGGCCATGATTAACATATCACTTGTCACTGGCTGATGGGAATGTCTGTTACAACCTCTCTCCTCCTCCTCTGCCAGTCAAACAAACTTGAACTGTTCGGTTGCTAGGATACAGCCTACATAATGAAGCTGATCAAGGATGGGTGGAGGAGTGTTTTCTCACTGCTAGTTTTGAGTGACGGTTAGAGGCAGACAGAATTGTTATGCCCCCTTCACAGCATGGCTAATTGAAGGCAGAGAGAAGCTTGAAATCGGGGAAAAAAAACGTATGGGGGGGGGGCTACTCTTTTGAAAGCCGTTTAAAAAAAAAAAAAAAAAAAAAAAAAAATGCATTGAGGCAATACAGTTATCCTTTAAAGTCCACAAAGCCAGCAAATATTTTCCTGTTCCTTGTGTTGTGGACATGATGTTTTGAGGCTGTGCAAAAGTATAGATGTGATCAGTGGTACGATGGTTTGGTAAAAACCTGGCTTGGATTTTACTGAGAATGTTATGTTGTGTGAGGAAAGTAATGATTCTCTTATTTAGAATGCTGTTATACAGTTTTCCCAGTACACTGCTCACACATATGCCTCTGTAGTTGGCTGGATCATAACGGCCTCCACTTATGTGGATTGGTGTTATCAGACCTTGGTTACAGACTTCAGCAAAGTGACCAACATATAGGACTAAGTTGAATAGGTTTGATATTGCAGTATGTATTTTAGGGGAGCTGTATTTGATCATTTTGGGTATAATTCCGTCCGTACTGGCTTTTATTTGCAAGGGCTAAATTTTGTTAGCTACTTCCTGCAGTGTTATAGGTATATCTAATGGGTTTTGGAAGTCCTTGATCTTCTCCATATTCCTTAGTTTGTTGAGGATTTGGGTTTGTTCTGGAGTAAGATCTTGTGTAGGGATTCCTATGTACAGATCTTTAAAGTAGTGAAAGATCTGCTGTTTGTTTTGTTTGGATTTTGTGCCAATGTGGTTCCAAGTCTCCTAGAATGAGTTGTCTTAGAGACAAGCTTTTGAAGTTTACTTTGGATGTAGTTTTTGTTTTTTCTTTCTGAGGGTAACTATCTACCTGCCTATCTATCTGACAGATAAGAGAGATTATCTATCTATAATCTCCATATCTATCTTATCTGCCTATCTGAGATAGAGATTTACTTTAATTTTTTATTTTAGATAGTTTTGTAGATATTTACATTTTTATGTGTGATATGGTAGCAGCATCACCAGATCCCCCTGCGCTTCCTGCTCTGAAACCATGTGACAATCCTTCTTCCCTTTGTCGTCTTCTCCTTGATAGCCACTCCCACGCCTCCTTTAGTCCCTTTAAACGGTTTCTTCTGCACTGAGCATGTGCCAACCGCAGATTAGAAGGAGGAAGTAGTATTGTGACCGCAGATTCAAAACCTCCCACCCCCTAACTTTCTGATCAGCGATTTCTTGGGCTGTGCAGCACGTAGAGAGGTGGTTGACAGCTCACTTTAGAGACAGGAACCTGGCCTTGCGTTTAAAACCAACTTGTTTGGAGACCACAGTTCCCCTTTAACTGTAAGGTGTGTAATAGCCATTTCATACACCTTACATTATACCGATTATTGGTGTTTATTAATGTGCCCTGTTTGTTAGCCTTTGTGCCCCCGGAAAACGCTGGAGCCGCAACTAAACGCACGTCGCACACGTGCCAAATGGTCGTTTCAGCCGATAGTCACGTGTGTGTATGCAGTCGGGTGTCGTTCGTTGATACGCATGGAACGCATACACAAGTATGATTATTGCCCAAAACAAACGTTCGCCGCTCTCATGGACGCACTTAGGAGTAGGTCCATGCATCAGACGCGTGTATGAGATTTAAGTGAGGGCAGCAGAGTTGTAGATGTGAGTAAGCGATTTCAGCTGCTGGAATGGTGGACATGTAATGGGTTTTATTTATTTATTTTAAATGTATTTTTTTTAATATTGTTGTCCTTTTTAATCCGAAAGTTGAATCGGGTGTAATTAGAATTTTCTGGACAATCGGCTACTGGAAATTCATCATAAAAGGACCAAAGTTTCTGATCATGTATTTTCAGTATATTATGTTTTCCCTAAACAGCTGTAAATCAACAAGTGAATGTTAAAGGCTATTTCCACCCAAAAAATAGAGTAAGCTTTTCAGTGTAATTGAAGAAAGGGAGGTAAAGGAGCTATGTCTTACCTTCCATTCTTCTAAATTTCCCCGTATTCACCCTCCTCTGCTGTTCCTCTTACATGTCCTGATGCGCCTTAGTAATGTACGTGCATACTCCTACATTGCTAAGGTCCGTTGCGATTGCAGGTAAATCCTCTGACTTTCCTCCAGTCTCCTTTAATTGAAGAACAGGAGGTAAGACCTACCTCCTTTACCTCCCATTCTTCAATTACACTAAAAAGGTTCGTACACACTTGCAAACGCGGGTGCCGACCCACTATATATATATATATATATATATATATATATATATATATATATAATGTTGCATGAAGGGCAGCTAGGAAGGGATCAGGAGGGGGGGGCTCCTCTGCGCATGTCACCATCCCTCCTCAGTTTCTTGGACTCTGGATAAGCACTATAGGGGAACAATAAGGAGCAGAGATGTAAGGATTTTTTTAAACTACTCATTGAGGCCAGTCAGTGGGTTAAATTTTAGTTTGGGGGGTGGACATGCCGTTAAAGTATTAAAGGATGTCCATGTGTCTTCTGACAAATTCTATTTGTGAACAATGCACCAATTTTTCTATGGCCCATTAATGTATTTATCATTCATGGGTCATAGAAATCATATCCCCACACAAGCGCCTCTTCTCTGATGTGCATAATTGTAACTTATCCAATCTGTCTTCATATTCAAACTCCCCCAGTCCCCTTATTAAGTTAGTTGTCCTTCTTTAAAAAAATTCCAAAATCTTTAGTTTTTGTATACTGGATTCCAACACTGTAGAGTCCAAGCGAAGCCTTACCTTTGCTTTGTAAAGAGTGAGAAAAATATTCTCCCTTGAATCCATACCCCTCTTTATACAAGACAATTTCCTGCTGGCTGTATTTGTTTGTTTATAAACCAAAACTCCAAGATCCCTTTCCAACAGGGATTCACTTAACACAGAGCCATTTATAGTATAAGCAGCACAGGGATTTTTAAGCCCAAAATGCATCACCTTACATTTATCAACATTGAATTTCATCTGCCACTTAGCAGCCCAATGTGACAATCTATCTAGATCCCCCTGCAACGATTGCTCATCCTCTGTAGCTTTTAATGGTGAACAAGTTTTGTGCCATCTGCAAACAGAGACCTTGCTGACAATACCGATTTTGAAATCATTTATAAACAGATTGAATAGAAGTAGCTCCAAGCCTCCAACACAAAACCCTGTTAGAATTTAACCCACAATTTTAATGGTGACTAAGCACCATAAAAAACTACTTTCTTGGATTATTTGATCCATCAAATAATTTTCCCTCCATGTACAAATGTGCCACTCATGCACAACAGACCTATGAATAGAATATGCCCAATAGCATGGTTTTTGTTGTTTTTTTTTAGAACAGGGAAAAGTGTGTAGTGACTTGGCAAGAATGGGTTAATTATTGGTATTGGTTCTTGCAAAGGACCAATAAAAATACCATTCCACCCTGGAACAGTCCTAATGTTTATATTACGATTAGTGAAGCATGGAACCAGATCTCCTTTTCCAGACAATGTGGGGCCGAACCGTGTATCTGGAATTCTCTTCAGCTAGGGGTCTGGTGGGTACTAAGTGGTCATTTTAAGGATGGTCATACATGTAAAATAAATGTATTTTGGTATTGGAATGTGTAAGACAGAAACCAATATTATATTTGTGAATGGAAAGGAAGGCCCTTAAAAATGATACACAACATGGAGCCCTTATTGCCTTGCCAAGGAAAGTTATTAATATCTTGGGAAATATGGATTACACACAGGTCATGTTTGGTATTGGAGGAATTGATAATTAATACAGGAGAGGAATATGTGGTCAAAATCCCAATACAATGTACATATCTACATTTATATGGAATCTGCCTAACTGAGGGGGAATGAATGCTTTTGACTAGTCATAAATCTGGACATTCCTAGACACTCCCACCTCATGCAATAGCCCATAGGATGGGGGTTGTTCAACAAGGAGTTTAAAAATCCTTGTAGCCCCTATAACTGTGTTCATACTGAGGGGACATGCTAAAACCGTGTGTATGGACCCAGTGTTTCTTCCTGCCCCGGGATACAGGACTTCTAGTGAGTAGGGTTTGTGAATATTTTTTTCCTTTTTATTTTATATAACTGTTGTACCTATTGTATGTCATTTTATTATAACACCATTTTCTTTTATAATTGTATTATATGCACTGTCCACCTTTTGGAATATTAAATATAAAATTTAATAAGTTTTGTCTTTGATGCTCTAAAAGAACCCAGTTAGCCTCTGATAAGTTTATATGTGGTTGAATTAAATGTTTTGCAGTGTAAATGCTAATTAACTCTGTGACTGCTTGTGAAGGACTGATGCTAATTAACCAGTTAGTTGCTGGAGTGAATGGTGTAGTGTTAACCATTAAGCTGCCAGGACAAGGGTGTGCATAGTCAGTGAGAGTCAAGAGTGTTTTTGGGGCATCTTTAAGGCCATAACTTAAAGTGGTGGCAGCGAGTACCGATTGATTGGTCAGATCATGTGCCCAGCGAACTGGCGTTCGTGACAAGGGCCATCAGAAGATTAGAATTTAGAGGGATAAAGAGGTAGAAGAACAGGAAAGAAAGAGAAACAGGCAGGGCCAGTAGGCATATTTTGATCTATCTTAATATAATTTGGCTCCTAATGAAAATAGCCTATCGAATAAAGTGGTGAAATGAACACCAACCCCAAGTTTTTGACACGTTTGGATATACATATAAATAAAAGTTTACTCGTAAATTTAATACAAATGATAAACTAGATATAAAAAATATTAATAATTTAAATATAGCACTGATAAATAAGTATTCAGATTATATATAGTGACATCCCCATTCTCTTCTATTGGTGTGTGTTGATGGAGGGGTTGGATACCTGACTTTAGAGTTGTTCTGTGTTAAATTTTCACTTGAAGAAACCAACTACAGCCTCATCTATCTCTCTAAAGCAGTGACACCCAACACACAGCCCAGGCACCAAAATTAGCGTAAAACCCATGCTACCTGATTAATTTTGTGTTGACTGTGCTATTTTCAAAAATTCTTCAAAATAAGGCAGTGCAACCCATGTAATATAGGCAGCATTGAGTTTTGCTCTACCTTATAGTACAGAAATTAGCGCCTTTAAGGCAGAGGCACAGAGCGGCACTTTTTACCTGACCGTGATTCAGTAAATCTCGCAATGGGATTTACAACATTGTGGGATCTTGCAAAGGTAAGTAATGCTGCTTCTGGCTCTATATCGGCCCCTATATGTTCACCAAATAATTTCTGTAAAACAAATCTGTTCACCCATTAATTTCTGCAAATCAAGTCTATCCGTTGTGTTCACCAAATTCCTGTGGAACAATTTTGTCCACCAAATTATTTCCATTTTGACCGACTTGTTCTACAGAAATTACAGTATTTGGTGAACATTATAAGATTGTTCTGTTTATAAACATAAGTGCCGAAGCAGAACCAGAAGCAGCATTACTTAACTTTGAGAGATTTACTGAATCACGGGATCCCGGTCAGGTAATAAGCACCACTCTGTACCTCTATCTTAAAGGTAGAGCAAAACTCAACGCAGCCTACATTACATCCATTTTTGGTGCACATCACATGCGCTGCGATAGGGTAACATCAAAGCAATCGCAGCACACGCACAGGGTAGCACACATGAATTGCGCGATTACGCTGCATAGCATGACTTGCGTGCTGCCTAGTGGGGCCTTGCCCAAAAAAAGGAAATAAGGACTGTGCCATTTAGTAGTATTTTCTTATAGCAGAGATTAAAGGAAACGTTTTCCATTTACCAGAATTTATTTAGGTAATGCATGACAATTATCCCTTTTAAAGGGGAAGTGTATTATATACCGGAAATATATTATGGGCAAGAGAGTCATTAAGTGTACACCTTTTTTCTGAAGGGCTTAAAGGGAAAGCAAACAATTTACCACTTTATATTTTTTTTACAAAGATGAAAGGAAAAGCTTGCCATTTAACATTACCAAACATAACTCTTGGTGCATGCTTATTTTTCCATAGTTCATTTATTGTTTCAATCCGCTGTACATTTTGTTCACAAAACATATTTTGGTCATCAAAATATACATTTTGGTGCTACAGTTGTTTTTGTTGACTAAATATAGTTTTGTCACCAAAACATTGTTTTTTTTTTTATGACTAAATATGTTTTGTAAACAACCGAATTTCTTTTGGTTGACTAAATATAGTTTTGTCTCCAATTCACTAGGACTGGTGTGCCCAACGTACTTCATCCATCTAAATGTATGTTTGGTTCCCACAGATTTTTTTTTGGTCGACTAAATATAGTTTTGTCACCAAAGTATTGGTTTTTTATTGTTAACTAAATGATCTGGGAACAAATGGCACCCCATAAAAATTGGCACTATTTTTAACGATAAGAACTTTTATTGAATATCCCTGTTAATTTTTACAGTAAAATTAAATTTTTAGGGCTAGGCCACACTGCTGCGTTTTTTTTGCGTTTTCATATCATTGAAACTGCGGCAACGCACCGAAAATGCACGTTTTAGGGAGCATTGGGATTTGCGTTCTGCATTTTAAATCGCAACAGCATGTGTTTTTCAATACTTAATGAAAAAACGCATGCGCAAACGCAATGAAATCACATGCGATTACGTGTGCGATTGCGTTTGTGTGCCCCAAAGCGAAATTTCAATCCCAACGGTCAAAATCAACCAATGTATGCCTGTCTTCTTAAGATTAATATGATTCTTTATCTTGTGGAAAAATATTGGTCTGTAATTGAAAAAAAGATTAGCTGTACTGTTTTTGCTCTATTTAAAATATTATTTCTCTTTACTTTAGAATGAAGAAATTGTTCTTTGTCATCAGAAATCACAGTGCTCTATTTCTATTATGTGTTGCTGCACTTCTCATTGAGACTTCTGGTATGTTATTTGTACTTTTAAAATGGGAGCTGAAGTTCTAATTTTACTTCAAATAGGATAAAAAAAATGAGCCTTTAAATGACATGCAAAATTCATTTTTTTCTAAATTCCCTTTTCTCTGAAAGCAAAGTTTCTTATCCTCATCCATTTGTATTCAGCACATA
Source organism: Hymenochirus boettgeri (assembly GCA_019447015.1). Lineage (NCBI taxonomy): Eukaryota > Metazoa > Chordata > Amphibia > Anura > Pipidae > Hymenochirus > Hymenochirus boettgeri. Next base: position 117,792,602 of record CM033470.1, on the reverse strand, counting down.
GAATGCTGTTAACACCTCTTAGAAGGTATACCATTTTAACCCTCAAAACTAAAATTTAACCCACTACTTTCCCTACTGTGCAGTGTTAAAAAATCCTTACCTCAATCTCTGCTCCATATGGTTCTCCTGCAGTGCCTGGAAGTGAGAGGCGCCCAGTAGTGATGTCAGTGGGAGATGCAGACCAAGTGGCAGAGAGGTGAGTGGGACTCGAGTATAAGCCGAGGTTCTATTTTCAGCCTGAAAACCTCTGCTTATACTCGAGTATATAGGATTCGAATCTTGTGTCTGAAGGACAGGGTTGTCATAAGGTGCATTAAATGGCACACAGTGCAAATTATGGGCAGCCCCCCCCCCCCCCACACACACACACATACATGACCACTTACCTTACCTCTTACAGCCCCTTTCCCATGGTGTTCAGACAGGGCCCTCTGCATGAACCTGCAAGCAGAGGGCTGGACCAACTGTTGAGAGGCAGCCAATCACGGAAGTGGCTTCAGACCGTGTAGAACGAGAGGTTCAAGAGAGGTGTCAAGGAGGCCATTTATGTGAAAATAAAGAAACCAAGCTTAAATAGAGGTGGGGGGGTTCGACACCAACTGTCTGCCATGTACAATGCTGTTTTAACACCTTACTCTGGGCGTTCCTATAACACCTCTTAGCCACTATCCAATCACACCCTTAACACCTGGCTGTGATATGCTAATTGGGATTTTCCAGGGTACATAATTGCCACAGATTTTTGTACAAGTCATTCTGAATTGAGAAAGCCAGTCGGATGACTAGCGAAACGTCTTCAAGAACTACATTTCAAGTCCAGTTGATCTAATTGAATACAACAGATATACCATGACCTGGATGAATGAGAACCTTCACAAGCAACTCACAATATTGTTTTGTTAAGGAGCTACAGCATGTACAAAACTGGCAGAATCCCTTTTCTTTGGGCTGGTGCTCCACAAAGAAACAATATTGGTAGGTAGGAATTACCAGTCCTATATCCCTGTCCAAGTCCTTTTTATTGTAACCATTTTTTAAATAAACTTTAAACGCCCTATAGTTCTAGACATGCAGCCCCTATAGAACCTGATGCCCTAAGCCATGCCCTTGGTGGCCTAATGAGAAAATTGGGCCCTGTCAATAGGCTCTTCATATTGCAAAACATCAGTGATGATGACTCAAAGCTTAAACCGGTCTGTAACTGGCTCTCTGGTTTTGCAATGTTTCAGCCAATCACAGGCGGATGCTGCCGGTCTGGCCCTTTATGCCGCTCACATGCATGAAAGCTAAGCAGAAGACAGCCTTCAACGTCTTCAAAAACCTGCATTGTATCATGTGAACTGTGTATTTTTCACAGTCTTACTTTTTAGTTATTGCCACAATAAAACCTATTGTATACAACTTTGCTCTTATTCTTACTCTTTAAATTGTTTGGTAGGTGACTGTGGTCCTCCTCCAAGACTAGATTATGCAGAGCTGAAGCCAGAATTTAACAACCAGACATTTCCTATTGGACAAGAGGTTAAATATATTTGCCGTCCTGGATATGTTCGTAGTGGCTCAAATGACTCGATTGTATGTTTGAATGATTCCACATGGTCTACCCCTTTTGTGTTCTGTACAAGTAAGAACCTTTTATTTCTTTCTAAAAAGAAATTATTGCGATCACGATTTGGTGCATTGTAATGTGTCCTCAGTCTTACAGCAGTTTCAAAGCTGATTTTGAAATTTCATGGATCCATTTGAACTTTTAGAAATCTGAATATTTAACTATTTAAATTTTTCTCAGCATTGGTTTGCGTTTTCCAGGTCCCTATGCAATTTGTACAATTTTAATATTGGTTGATATTGGACAAAAAAATTAATTATGTTGATATTTTAAACTTTCGGAACTTCCAATTGACTTCAACTGGGTTCGTTTTTGGTTTTTTAAATTTTTGGAACTCCTTAAAAAAATCCACAAAACCATTTTTGGAACAAAAATCGCTGTGATTATACACCCAGGATACTGCCATCTCTTACAAAAGGGAGGGATAACCTGAACACTAAATCCATAAATATTACTATTTGCCATCCATTTCGTATTCACAGGGGGGTTAGAACGCTTATTCTCACCTCCCTGTGAATAATAGGACACTCGGGGGACCTGGAACTTACCTTAGCGCAAGCCGCTACTGCACAGAACAGCTGTTCTGTCCCTATCGCGCGCCCTATCTTTTGTATTGGCGCCCAATGCGCCTAAGATAGGGCGTGTGGTCGGGACAGAGCGGCTGTCAGTGGAGCAGCGGTAAGGTAAGTTCCAGGTCCCCCGGGCATCCTATTATTCACAGGGAGGTGAGAATAAGCTTTCTCACCTTGAACTATACAGCTCCTCACACTCCCACGTTCCTTTTAATCTTCCACGGTGCTGCTTCCCTCAACTGCTCAACCATAAGCAGTACATTAATAATCCAAAATAATACCAGGGAGGTGCACTCAGACAAGATATAATAGTGTTTATTGTGTTTATTATAGCGGTGCAATAAGCGTTCTCACCTCCCTGTGAATAATAGAAATGAATGGCAAATAGTTATATTTATGGATTATGGGGAGTTTAGTGTCCCTTTTAAGTATACACAAAACTTAGAAAAAAAACACCTTGGGTTTAAGTTCAAATGGGGATGCTAAACATAACGCCCATGCAAGCAGAAAAGCCCTTATTTGACTGAAGTGGTTCGGGTGTATAATACCCCGAACCCGTCGCTTCTGCCAAATCCCAGGTAAATAAGTATAGAGTCGGAAAACTCACCGCTCTCTTAAGCTGCCTGCCCGGAACCCTTTGCTCGATTCGTTGTATAGTAAACAATTTAAAGTGAAGAAAAGGCGCACTCCGTATGAAAGAACGATGCTAGTCCAGCAGGTAGTAGAATAAAACTGCAAACCTCTTTTATTAGAAAATCTGACATAATATAAGGATGGACCGTTTGCGCCTTACGTGAATGGGTAGCTGTTCTTGCTCATAGGAAGGTGAGTGGAAACACAAGGAACTCTTTTTAAACCCAAACTCCACCCTTTCATCCCAAATGGGGAAAAGAGGGGGGGGGGGGAGGGCACAGGTAAGTATAAACAGATAAAGTCACCTAACATGGTAATAAAAATATATGCAGGGTTATTCAATAAAAGTTCTTATCGCTAAAAATTGTGCTTATCAATCAGATGTTGGCTTTCAAATGTTAAAAAATGTAAGAACTTTTTATTGAATCTCCCTGATGATATATAAACATCACATACAAGAGAATGTCTTGTGTAGTATACATATATTATATCTGACTGGAGAGCTGACCTTTACCTAATATCTTAAATTAAAAAAGAAGTAATACAATGATAAAGAATATATTTACCAAATGTTCTTGTCTCCAGGGTAAATATCCATATAACCTCAGCTTTTAAAAGAGTAGCTCTAACTCTCTTCCTGATGTCAGGACAAACAGCTTGTCAACTAAATAAACTGTTAGTCCATAGAAAAAGTATCACAGTACTCTTATTTTTTTTTTTACATCTATATATTGGACTAATACGGCACTACAATAATTTTCTATACTATGTCGGGGCACACTCACTGAAAACCCTGTACCCTGAGTAGGCTACTATTACCACCATTGCATAAGCTGAAATGTCTGCCAACAGGGCTGTTAACATTATTCTTCCCTATGTCTGACGTGTTCCCTAATGCGTGACTTTAGGGACCTAGTTGTGCATCCCACATACTGCTTAGAGCAGCGGGAACATGTGAGAAGGTGCACCACAAAATCGGAATTACAATTCCTAGTTCCTTGTGTTTCCATTCACCTGAGTAAGAACAGCTACTTTTTCAAAACGCATTAGGCACGAATGGTTTGTCCTTATGTTATGTGAGATTTTCTAATAACGATGTTTGCGGTTTTATTCTACTTCCTGCTGGACTAGAATTGTTCTTTCATACGGAGTGCGCCTTTTCTTCACGAGAAGAGGGTTGGAGAAGATTTTAAACTAGTTATGGGGGAGAGGGTACTTTGAAATGCACAGATAGAGGAGTAAGGGATCTGGGGGCTTATAAGATGAGGGAGAGGAGGGGGGGCATAGAGCTCATTATGGAGATAAGGGCAATGGGAAGCTTAGGGAAAAGTAAATAATGATATATTGTCATTTTAATATAGGTTACAAAAAGCAAAAGAACATGGTAAACAAACGTTTAACTATAGGAAAGCAAGTGTTACGATATTAAGAGTAACTCCTGCTCAGGGAAATTCAATAAAAGTTATCATTTAAAATGTTGCTAATTTTGCCCCAACCAATCAGGTCTTTAACATTTAAAAGCTTACATCTGATTGTTTTGGACAATATTAGCACCTATATGTTTTTTGGTAAGGATATTGAGCAGAAGTGGACTGCTTTTTAAGGGGTAAATACATGCCTGCCTGGCTTAATGCTCGGGTAAAAAGGGAAATGGGGGGGGGGGGGGGAACTACATGAAGCATAATTAAACGAACTAAAATAAAAAACATTTTGGGGTTGGTCTTGCTTTGTTAGGCTATTTGTATTTTTATTTTCTAATTATATCAATAGTAAAAAGATGACAATGTGGAACCATTAAATAATGGGGCTAAGATGGTTGTAGGGGATGCTGAAAAGGCTAATGTGCCAAGTGTCTACACGGCAGCAGCCCCACCCACTCTCAGCATTGTCGGGAAGATATGTTAATGAGCTGTATAGTGTCGGGCTGAATAGGCTCATTATTATGTATGAATGTATCCAGTTTCGGCTGGATTACAAGTGGGTAGTGACTAAGGGAGTGGGACAGTTAGTGAATTTTCAATGTTTAGTAACTGCTCCTAACAAAGCAGGCACAGACACATGTAAGTAACATCATTTTACTACCCTAACATTGTACTTTCAGATTATACAAAGTTGTTTCAGTGAGTATAGTGGCCCTTTAATAGGTGCAAGAAGAGGGGAATGTGAGCATAACAGTCCTTTTTTTTTTTTTTTAAATGGCTGTTTCTTGGAAGATCTATTGCACACTTTATCTTTTTTTAAAAAAAAAAAAAAGTGGCCCTCCACTTAGTCTGTCTTTTTTTTTATTTTGGCCCCTTATATGATTGATTTTGACACCCCATATCTATTGATTATAAAAGTTAAAAAAGGCTGTGGTGTGTTTTAGGGAGCAAAGACTAGATTAGGGACTAGAATCCCTTTAGGTATATAAGGTTCTGGTTCAGTTGAATTGAAACAATGTTAGGGCAGAAACTGTAATGTTTCTGTCTGTTTTGTTAAAGGAGTGCATTTATACCCATGCCATGTATGCTACTATCAGGGCGATGCACCGAACGCCGCTATCGGCAAACAGCCCGGTGATGTCATATGCCAATAACTGCGCTCGGAACATTGCTACCTGTTGATTTTCTATTCTGGCATTTTTTTTAAAATGCCGCATGCATATTTCGGCATATAACATCGCTTGTGACAGCTGCACTGTTAACTTTCGAGTTAGCCACGCAGTCGCCGCATGGAAGGAGTTTAAGTCACGCTAACCGATATAACATCAGTTAGCATGACTTAAACTCCAAAACAGGAGCATTGCGCCTGTTGGTGCATCGCCCAGTACGGTATATGTTTTTACAATGGTGGATAAAAGTAGATTTTAAATGAGAAAACTATATGCATCCTTGAAGTACAAGTGGTAGAAGTAAGAAGAATAATGTTCGAATTACTGGTCTGGGTAATTACCATATTGATGATCAGAAAAATTTCCTAATAACTGCAATGGAGGTTTATTACTAAATACAATGTGCAAATGTAAGTTGTGGGCCTATCAAATAGCTATTGATTAGATGAATTTCTAATTTCAACTTTGCATGTACCAAAATGCTGCCACTCAAGGCAGCATTTTTATGTTTTAGGATGTTTTCAAATATATGTTGTTTACTGCAGGGAGATCGTGTCCAAATCCTGGCGACATACAAAATGGACAAATGGAAGCTGAAGACTTTCTTTTTGGATCTAGGGTAAATTATACATGTAATATAGGGTAAGCTGTTTTTTTTTTTTTTTTTTTTTTTCCCCTTTCAATTTTTGAAATTCCATTTCTGATGCAATACATCTAATCAGGCTTTGCAGCTAGGGGTAAACAACAGTAACCAGGAGTAAATAAGAAAAAAACAACCTTTGTTTTGTGCTGCCACCTATACTTCAAATAAGTGGGCCGCTTACACTGTGCGCCTAATGCCAGCAAGGTGGCTGGGATAAATGGAGATCTAATGCCATAACATAAAGTTGACTCATGACCTCTTATTTTAAAAACCAATTCAGTTTTTCGCCTCATTTTGCTATGACTGTTAACCACCCCACCATGCATTTTGTGACGCATTACCCAGCATTCCATTCACCCAAAGTTATTTTTAGATTTCTTGCACATGTAAAGTATCTAGCTGACCCAGTACAGTCCAGAGTTTAGGAACTTTGCAAGTGACCATGTGTACTTCAATCCAAGTAATTTATTGTTAAATGTATTTTTCCTAAACCAAGTACATTTTTGAAGTGATATCCACTCCGTTAAGGGGGATGCTTAGTTTATAAAGTTACGTAAAGGGATTCATAAAGCTATAAAGTTGTGTTTAGGCGGTGAAAGGTAAGCATAAAATATTGTGTGAGGGGTGGACTAAAATACATTAATTTTTTTTTTTTTTTTAATTTATCCATACATTTTTAGTGACTATCAATTTTTTTTTTATTTTTTTTATCTTAGATACAACATGATCTCAAAATATAATTATCGAGTTTGTTTAGCAGATGGGACATGGAGTAACAGCTTACCTATATGTCAAAGTAAGGAAAGTTATTGAAATCAACTGGAAAAGTTACTATTGTTACTACTAAGCAAGCATTTAAAAGGATTCTTTGGCTTCCTAAGGCACATGTTGCAAAAGGAAATCTACTGCAAATTTCTAAATGCAATTTAAGAAATTTTTATTACAATTCTTGCCCTATACATAGGGTTTTTTTTATTTATTTTATTTCTAATCCTAATGTGAAATCTTTTCTCCCCAGAAAACCTAGCAAGTTACATTTACGTACATGTGAGAAATAGGTTCTTCAACTAAGAACGCTTTTATGCAATAGCGAGTTCAACTCACCGCCATTTAAGCCTTTAAAAAGTCTCTGTTCCTTATTTAAAAAGTCTTGTCCCCTGGTTTACTGGTGAAACGATACAAAATTTTTAACTGGCTTAATTTACGGTCTATTTACGGAATAGATTCAAGAGAAAAAAACATTACACTCCCTCTTTACAAGGCACTGGTAAGACCTCATTTGGAATATGCGGTGCAGTTTTGGAATCCCATATACAAAGATTAGACAAGTTAGGAGTGTTTACATTAGAGAAGTGATGTTTGCGTGGGGATATGATCACTTTCAACAAATATATTAATGGGCCATACAATAAACTCTCTGGTGCATTGTTCACGAATAGGACATATCAGTGGACTCGTGGACATCCTTTAAGATTGGAAGAAAATAAATTTCATCTTCAGTTTAGGAAAGGTTTCTTTACAGTGAGAACGGTGAAACTGTGGAACTGTCTTCCAGCAGATGTGGTAATGGCAAGTTCATTGAATAGCTTTAAAAGTGGGCTAGATAAGTTTCTAAAACTAAAAAATATTGAGAATTTCTGGTATTCATATACTGGAGTACTGGTTGATCCAGGGATACTTTCCGATTGCCATTTGAACTCCGGAAGGAATTCCCCCCCCCCCCTTTTTAGCTGTTGGGCATCGCAAACTGGGCAATTGCCCAGGGCCCAATGTCTGTCCGTAGGGGGCCCACACTTAAACCCCCCCCCCTTTTTTTTTTTTCTCTCAGTGTTTAAGAAATGTCAGTTATGTACCAGACAGCAGTTTCGGGTAAAACATATTTTTCTAAAAAATAGAGAGGACACTGCACTCCTGCCAATTATGTGTATGGAGATCTTAGGTACATCTGTGTAGAAGATACTGACTGACTTGTACTACTCTGTTTATGTGATGCCTGGGGGAGGGGGTGCTGAGGACTGTATCACTGAGAACCCCCCCCCCCCCCCCCCCCCCATACATTTCTCTGCTCTTGGCTTCCTTCAAAGTCCTGCCCAGAGTGCCACAGTAGTGTCTAACATTTAGATTTTCAGTTTATCACTTTGTCTGACAGTCTGGGCAGCACTTTGAAGGTGGCTGAAAACAGAGCAATGTATGGAGGTCTCCGGGTTATAACTGCATTTAGTGTTACCAACTCTCAGACACATCCCTTTTACTGGCCAGTGTTGCAATTGTCCCTTCCAGCTGAGTGTGGGACTGAGTGTGCCTGCACCCTGTATCATATTCAGCGCTGTGTGTGTGGACTCCGGTTGGCAGAGGCAGCTGAGACCAGACAGGAACAGAAAGTTCGGCGACAGATGTCTGTCAGCCTGACTTGGGTGCACTCAACAGTGCAGAGTTAATGTTTGACCTTGGCTGGAGCAACTGTAGGAGTTTTTGTGAGTAACTGTCTGTGACTGTTGAGTACCTGTGTGTGTGACTGTGGGAGAGTGTGTGGACGTACTGGTATACCTAAGAGCGTGTGTGTGGGAGAGAGTGAAGCAGTGCCTGTATGTCTGTGAGTTCCTTGGTGGCTCCTAGTATTACGCTGGTAGAGACACCATGTATGGCAATGTAAATTCTGAATTGAGAGAAAGCCAGTCGGATGACTAGCGAAACGTCTTCAAGAACTACATTTCAAGTCCAGTGATCTAATTGAATACAACACGATATACCAGACCTGGATGAATGAGAACCTTCACAAGCAATGGGTCAGCTCCCATAAATCCACACTTAGCTGGGTGACACCAAGCAATTGTGCCCAGTACATTCATAGGAAGCAAAATGCATGTAAAGTAACGTATTACAATTTGAGTGGAACCTTGGCTCAGCAGCAGACCACCATATACTTACTTTGAAAAACAGTGGCGTATCTAGAAATCCCTGGGCCCTCCAAACACAAGCATTTTTTTTTTTTTTTTTTTTTTTTAAGGGTATCTCCCATGGGGGAAAAAAATTTGCATTTAGCTTTATTAAAGAATGGGAGGTAAAGGAGCGGTGTCTTACCTTCTCTCTCCGATGCCTGCAGGTTTATTGAAGAACTATGTGCATGCACAAACAAGTCCCCCCCCCGTGGAGATACCTTTAACTACCTTACATTGCCATACATGGTGTCTCTACCAGCGTAATACTAGGAGCCACCAAGGAACTCACAGACATACAGGCACTGCTTCACTCTCTCCCACACACACGTCTTAGGTATACCAGTACGTCCACACACTCTCCCACAGTCACACACACAGGTACTCAACAGTACAGACAGTTACTCACAAAAACTCCTACAGGTGCTCCAGCCAAGGTCAAACATTAACTCTGCACTGTTGAGTGCACCAAGTCAGGTGACAGACATCTGTCGCCGAACTTTCGTTCCTGCTGGTCTCAGTGCCTTGCCAACGGGAGTCCACACACACAGCGTGAATATGATACAGGGTGCAGGCACACTCAGTCCACACCTCAGCTGGAAGGGACAATTGCAACACTGGCCAGTATAAGGGATGTGTCTGAGAGTTGGTAACACTAAATGCAGGTATAAACGGAGACCTCCATACATTGCTCTGTTTCAGCCACCTTCAAAGTGCTGCCCAGACTGTCAGACAAAGTGATAAACTGAAAATCTAAATGTTAGACACTACTGTGGCACTCTGGCAGGACTTTGAAGGAAGCCAAGAGCAGAGAAATGTATGGGGGGGGGGGGGGGGGGGGTTCTCAGTGATACAGTCATCAGCCACCCCTCCCCCAGGCATCACATAAACAGAGTAACAAGTCAGTCAGTATCTTCTACAACAGATGTACCTAATGATCTCCATACATTAATCTGGCAGGAGTGCAGTGTCCTCTCTATTTTTTAGAAAAATATGTTTTACCCGAAACTGCTGTCTGGTACATAACTGACATTTCTTAAACACTGAGAGAAAAAAAAAAAAAAAGGGGGGGGGGTTTAAGTGTGGGCCCCCTACGGACAGACATTGGGCCCTGGGCAATTGCCCAGTTTGCGATGCCCCAACAGCTAAAAAGGGGGGGGGGGGGGGGGGGGGGGAATCTCCTTCGGAGTTCAAATGGCAATCGGAAAGTATCCCTGGATCAACCAGTACTCCAGTATATGAATACCAGAAATTCTCAATATTTTTTAGTTTTAGAAACTTATCTAGCCCACTTTTAAAGATTCAATGAACTTGCCATTACCACATCTGCTGGAAGACGTTCCACAGTTTCACCGTTCTCACTGTAAAGAAAACCTTTCCTAAATGAAGATGAAATTTATTTTCTTCAATCTTAAAGGATGTCCACGAGTCCACTGTGATTGTCCTATTCGTGAAAATGCACCAGAGAGTTTATTGTATGGCCCATTATATATATTTGTTGAAGTGATCATTTCCCACGCAAAAATCACTTCTCTAATGTAAACCCTCCTAACTTGTAATCTTGTATATGGGATTCCAAAACTGCACCGCATATCCAAATGAGGTCTTACCAGTGCCTTGTAAAGAGGGAGTGTAATGTTTTTTCTCTTGAATCTATTCCGTAAATAGACCGTAAATTAAGCCAGTTAAAATTTTGTATCGTTTCACCAGTAAACCAGGGGACAAGACTTTTAAATAAGGAACAGAGACTTTTTAAAGGCTTAAATGGCGGTGAGTTGAACTCGCTATTGCATAAAAGCGTTCTTAGTTGAGAGAACATATTCTCACATGTACGTAAATGTAACTTGCTAGGTTTTCTGGGGAGAAAAGATTTCACATTAGGATTAGAAATAAAATAAATAAAAAAAACCCTAGTATAGGGCAAGAATTGTAATAAAAATTTCTTAAATTAAATGCATTTAGAATTTGCAGTAGATTTCCTTTTGCAACATGTGCCTTAGGAAGCCAAAGAATCCTTTTAAATGCTTGCTTAGTGTAACAATAGTAACTTTTCCAGTTGATTTCAATAACTTTCCTTACTTTGACATATAGGTAAGCTGTACTCCATGTCCCATCTGCTAAACAAACTCGATAATTATATTTTGAGATCATGTTGTATCTAAGATAAAAAAATAAAAAAAAATTGATAGTCACTAAAAATGTATGATAAATTAAAAAAAAAAAAAAAATTAATGTATTTTAGTCACCCCTACACAATATTTTATTGCTTACCTTTCACCGCCTAAACACAACTTTATAGCTTTATGAATCCCTTTACGTAACTTTATAAACAAGCATCCCCCTTAACGGAGTGGATATCACTTCAAAAATGTACTTGGTTTAGGAAAAATACATTTAACAAAAATTACTTGGATTGAAGTAAACATGGTCACTTGCAAAGTCCTAAACTCTGGACTGGACTGGTCAGCTAGATACTTTACATGTGCAAGAAATCTAAAAATAAACTTTGGGTGGGAAGTGGAAGCTGGGTAATGCGTCACAAAAGCAGTGGGTGGGGGTGTGGTTAAACAGTCATAGCAAAATGAGGCCGAAAGAAGCGACTGGCTTTCTCAATTCTGAATTGAGAAAGCCAGTCGGATGACTAGCGAAACGTCTTCAAGAACTACATTTCAAGTCCAGTTGATCTAATTGAATACAACCGATATACCATGACCTGGATGAATGAGAACCTTCACAAGCAATGGGTCAGCTCCCATAAATCCACCTTAGCTGGGTGACACCAAGCAAATTGTGCCCAGTACACTTCATAGGAAGCAAAATGCATGTAAAGTAACGTATTACAATTTGAGTGGAACCTTGGCTCAGCAGCAGACCACCATATACTTACTTTGAAAAACAGTGGCGTATCTAGAAATCCCTGGGCCCTCCAAACCACAAGCATTTTTTTTTTTTTTTTTTTTTAAAGGGTATCTCCACTGGGGGAAAAAAATTTGCATTTAGCTTTATTAAAGAATGGGAGGTAAAGGAGCGGTGTCTTACCTTCTCTCCCGATGCCTGCAGGTTTTATTGAAGAACTATGTGCATGCACAAACAAGTCCCCCCCCCCCCCGTGGAGATACCTTTAACTACCTTACATTGCCATACATGGTGTCTCTATTAAGGTATTAAAGGTATCTCCACGGGGGGGGGGGGACTTGTTTGTGCATGCACATAGTTCTTCAATAAAACCTGCAGGCATCGGGAGAGAAGGTAAGCACCGCTCCTTTACCTCCCATTCTTTAATAAAGCTAAATGCAATTTTTTTCCCCCAGTGGAGATACCCTTTAAAAAAAAAAAAAAAAAAAAAGCTTGTGGTTTGGAGGGCCCAGATTTCTAGATACGCCACTGTTTTTCAAAGTAGTATATGGTGGTCTGCTGCTGAGCCAAGGTTCCACTCAAATTGTATAACGTTACTTTACATGCATTTTGCTTCCTATGAAGTGTACTGGGCACAATTTGCTTGGTGTCACCCAGCTAAGGTGGATTTATGGGAGCTGACCCATTGCTTGTGAAGGTTCTCATTCATCCAGGTCATGGTATATCTGTTGTATTCAATTAGATCAACTGGACTTGAAATGTAGTTCTTGAAACGTTTCGCTAGTCATCCGACTGGCTTTCTCAATTCAGAATTGAAAAGCCAGTCGGATGACTAGCGAAACGTCTTCAAGAACCATTTCAAGTCAGTTGATCTAATTGAATACAACCGAAGAGCTGACCCATTGTACACAAAGGTTATTTCAAGTCACCAAGCTGCCACAGCAAGGAAGGCGAGACAACTTTTTGTATCTTTGTTTAATCTGCTCTATCTATTGGAGCAATGCTTTCTGGGCACTTTAGTTCCCCTTTGGGGGGGGCCCTGGGCAAATCATGCCCTAACAACCCAACACACCACACACACACACACACACACATTTTCAACATTTCAAATCCTATGGTTTGGGGGCTCCCTAAAGAGTTGGGGCCCTAGGCAATGTCATGTTTGCTGCTATGGTAAAATAAACCCTGGGTTAATGGTCCATTCACACTGCAGCCACACCAAGACTGTATACTTTAGGTCCTTATTTTTCTCATGAGATTGGATTTTCTGTGCTGATTTATTTGAAATACAGTAATGTGTAATTGACAGTTTTTAAGAATAACACAAACTTAAACAGAACACTCATTATATCTAATTACTAGTAATGGCTAGGAACCTACATTATATCAAAAGTAGTCATGCAGCCAACTGTTTGCTTGCTAAATCAGAGAAAAAAGGCTAAAGATAATTTCTTACTATATCTGTTGGTTGCTTAATAGGGCTGTCTACTCTTGTATGCGCTCACTGTTTTGTTAAGAAGAGATCATGGGAAGAAGGAAGCACTAACTTCTGGACACATCTACTTCACTGTTTTTAGTTAAATATTTGTTTATTTGTTTACCTGTCAAACTGCTTATAATTATTAACGGACTGTCTGTTCTAACCAAATATGCATTGTTTGATTATTTTAGTACAAATCTGTCCTCCACCAGTAACGATTGCAAATGGAACATAATCCACCAAAGGATGAATACCAGTACCAGATGCAGTCACCTATACATGTCAAAAATTTGGCACTTTTTGGGAAGCTGTTATCTCTTGCACAGAGGCTGGGAACTGGAGCTCAGTTGCACCTTCATGCAAAGGTTAGACATCGTCTTTCACATTTACTGTATTAAAGTAGATCCATAGCACCAGCTCACTGAGTTCATGCGTAATGGGGAAGCAGTACTGGAAGAATGGGATTTACCATTAAATACATTCATTAAAGGAGAGTTCTACACTAAATCACATGTTTAGAGAGCCACTACAGGGATTTTATATTTGGTAAAATTTCTTCTTTAAGAAAAAACATAGCTACAACCACCCACCCTCTCCTATTAGAAATACCCAGGGTAAGAACCTATTCGGCTATGTTCTAATGCCTGGGTTTCAATTAGATCAGCTATTTTTACTAACCTTAATTCTCCCATTGAACCCTTTCTTCTGTCAGTGACAAGTCCTTGGGAAAAGCACATCTGGACTGAAAAGGTTCAGAGTATTGTGGGTCTTTGTAAATCACGCTTATATTTCCTTGCCTTAGAGCTGATTAAAATAATACCAGAAAATATCGGCATGGATGAGAAGTAGAGTTTGTGTATTTTTTAAACGTACATGGCTATTTATTGAGATGTGTAATACTGTTTTCCTATCTGCCACACTAAACATTTTGCAGCATTTTAAAAACATTTGCAGGGAGATGTAAAAGTTATTTTCATTAAAATGGAGCTAATTTTGCCCCAACCAATCAGATATTATTAACATTTGAAAGCTAACATCTGATTGGTTAGGGCAAAATTAGCACCATTTTTAATAATAAAAACTTATATTGGATAACCCTGTTAGTGTGTCTATTATAACATTTGGTATGAGCATTTGGAAAAACTGATGCTAGCTTGCCAAGTTGCAAAATCGACCTGACCCTTAACCAATATGCTGTGTGCTAAGAAAAGGAGCAAGACCGTGCAACATAACAAGCAGAATGGGATGTAGAAATACTCAATACTACCTACCTCCCCTACAAATATAGAATTATGGTATGCAATAAAGCAACTATAGCTGCCTTTAAATACAAACCCCATCAAAAAAATTACAAATTTAAAACATAAATATAACTCGCAACCTTTATCTCATGAAAACTAGTACATAAAGCTTATGTATATAGCACATCATTTATAGTCTAACAGGGAGATTCAATAAAGTTCTAGTTTAAAATGGTGCTAATTTTGCCCCAAGAACAGTTTATTGAATAACCAAGTTGGGTACACACGACTTGGTTGCTCTGAATTTAATAGCAATAACAGGGCCAAACATTTAGCGGTAAATTTGGATTCTTAAAGATGGGGGTGGGGGTAATTGCTCAACGAAAGCAAACTCCACAATACCTTATATACATCCCAATTCAATATATTTTGTATTTAATTTTGGCTGACTATTTAGGATAAGAACCCCCCCCCCCCCCCAAAAAAAATACCTGTATCTTTTCACTTTTTTGGACTCTGATAAAGACGTATTGCAAGAGAGAACGTCTAATTACTTACTGGCTGGAGCGGTCTGCTTGTTACACATTATTAGTAATATGTATAATGTGTTATACTAATATTTACTGTTTTATTAAAGGAATAATCTGATTTATATTTGGTATTTATTTACCCCTTATTACTTACTTTTGATTTTTATGCATATATAGTAGAACCCCTGTGATTAAGCTTTTAGGTCTATTGGCACCTGAAGGATGACAATGTTTGTTATAATGTATCCAGTGTATGTATATTTCATTTTCTTATATAGCGCCACTTGGTACGCAGCACTTTACATTATAAAATAGAGAGTACACAAACTGGGATAAGTGTAAATATATATTGGATCAGCACTTTGTTTAACATACAAAGTGAAAATCGAGGTGCATGTACCTTAAATGGGAAGTCTGCGTCCTTCTGAATGTATTAAAAAGAATAGATATAGCACACTCTTGCAGAAGATTAGTTTTATTGATAGATCATCATGGCTGCAACGTTTTTAGGGTTGTCCATCCCCTTTCTCCAGCAACAAACATGCCACCATGAGGTACATTCTTTTACCTATAATAAGATCGTGGGTCATGTGATCCCCATCCACCAATCAGTGGCCATAATGGAATATGGACCACATGACTAGATCCACAATAATGTTTACTCTTATATAATATATATATATATATATATATATAATATATATAATATATATATAAATATATATAATATATATATATATATATATATATATATATTACCAGTTTTCAGCAGTACTCGCATAACTTAAAAAACAAACTGCTGCCTGGTCTGAATCCAAAAGCAAATTTAATACAGTCAAATATATATTGGAGCAATTACATGACAAAAAGAACATTTATTTGGAAACGATCAGCCGACGATGGTGGCTGAAACGCATTGATAGTATCCAAATAAATGTTCTTTTTGTGAAGTCCTGTGAGTGCTCCAATGTGTGTGTATATATGGTATGTGTGTGTGTATATAATATATATATTGTGTATATATATATATATATCTATATATATATATATATATATATATATAATAATATATATAATATCTATAGATATATGTGAATTGACCTATTAGGAAAAAGATCCCTGCCCCATAGCGCTTACAATCTAAGTAATTTGTATTAGTATTGTATTTTTTGCAGTAATGTATAAAGCTATATTTTAATTTTTTTTTTTTTTTTTTATCCTAAAGCTGTTAATTGTCCCAATCCAATCGTTCCTAATGCCATAAAAACATCAGGATTTACTGGCCCATATCTTCTGAATTATGCTGTAACCTTCAAATGTAATGATGGTTTTGACATGTTTGGATCATCTACAGTACAATGCAATATAGACAGCAATTGGGAGCCCTCACTGCCTGAATGTATTGGTAGGTATTGTTCTGCTATGCATTTGCATTTTGATTTACAATAAGTTTTTAAAGGGCATATCCAGATTCCACCCTTAATTGACAAGTCACTTGTTTTTTGTTTTATCAGCCCACAACCCCAACTTTTATTTTTAACCAGATATTTAATGAAAAGTTGTATTCCTTTCACAGTCAATCATTGGCTGTGATGTCAGTTGTCACATCCTTAATTGAATTCATAGAGGGGGGGCCAGATTACTCGGCCATTATATCTTTGCTGGCCAGCCCGATAACACCATAAAAATATGTTCCTAAATATCCTTTTATAAAAAAAATCCTGGTAAACATTAGAGATGGGTGAAACTACATAGTTTCGTTCCGTTTTCGGATCTTCTGGATTTCTCCCGAGATCTGGGAACAGATTTCCAAATGTACGGAGCTGCTTTCGATAATTTTCAAAAATATCTTCGATCGTATTTGAGGATTTTCGAAAGTTTGGAGACCACTTTCAAGTTTCCAATCGTACTTTCAAAGATTTTCGGATGTTCGAGGCTATTTTCGAAAATAACCTTGAACATTCGATTTTCGAAAATACAATCGTATTTTCAAACGTTCAAAGATATTATCGCAAGTAGAACCATACATTCGAAAATCTTCGAAAATTTGTTCCGAAATCCGGAGGATCCGTCCAGATTCAGACGGATCTTTTGGATTTCGGAACCGAGGGGTTCCATGTCGGACCCGGATCACATCTCTAGTAAACATATAAAAATAACAATTAAAATTCAATGTAAAATATTTTATATATAATGCTAATAGTATCGAGGCTCTATCAAAATCCTCTTATGTAATGATAGGTGAGCAAATATTGTCCCAAAAGCCCTAAATGGGCAATATACTTATAGTTAATGATAATGGATTATATACTATATGTATATTCTGCAAGAAACACTTGTTATTCGTTCCAATAGAGAATTATATCAAAAACGTGTAGTCTGTATATAAACATATAAAATGCTATAAAGATACAAATTCAGAACAGTTATACACGCCGGCTCTGGGTCTTGTAAGTTATCAGTCACCGCACGCATCCTTCAGATCCCCCAGACCAGGCATTTTTGTTTCTGTCTGTGGCCTTAGATGTGGGATCCACACAAGGGTAAATCCTCCTTTAGGGTGGTCTGACTTGTGACCTCCTCTTTAGTTACTTTTTTCAGCTGTCCAGAGCCCAGCATATAGTCCCCAAGTCACGTGACTTGTTTCACTCTGACTCCTGTATGGTTAATGGTGCTGATCACTACTACTACTGATTTGATTTGTGATGAGCTTCACAGTTTGATATTGGAACAAAGTACAAGGTTCAAGGGTTGCTTGCAGATTATATAACCCCCATTTTCATAAACTAGATGTACATTGGACTTTAAGGCGCATTTAGATCTTTTGAGTCAATTATTACTCGCCTATATGAAATAGCAGTTTACATAAAATTTTGATTGTCCTCTTTTTTTATTTGTATAACAGAATTTTTAAGAACATACTTTTATAGTCATTTTATGGTGTTATCAGTATATATATATATAAAACTGACAAGTGACCAGTTATTTGTTTAAAGGTTATCTCCACTGGTAAAATAATTTTTGTGCTATTCATTTTTATTGAGGAACAGGAGGTAAGGAGCTGTGTCTTCAATAAAACCTTCAGGAGCCGGAGAGAATATTCACAACTTACCCAATCTCTCGCTCCTCCGCTGCGTCCTCTATTCCGACAGACTCTGTACTCCTATGCGCATAAGGGAACTGGACGAACTGGCAACCAAGCTCGTTCACGGCCGCCCCGTACACTTGGTAAGATATTTTCAGATGACCGACTAATACACGGGACTATCGGTCGGTTGGCCGAAAAATCTTACCTGTGTGTACCCAAACTAAGAAGCGGTATTGGTACACGGTTTGTGATTGAAAATATTAGCTCAGAATATGTGGAAACAATCACCATTATATTTTAATTTCAGTTTTTCCAGCCATGTGGGGAATAGGTTTGCACAGCTAAGCTGAGAAATTCATTTTTGTTTTTGTCAGGTCGGTGTGGACTTCCTCCTAAACTTGAGTATGGTCAGCTGAAACCAGAGTTTACCGATCAGGGGTCCTTTTCTTCTGGTGTAAGAGTAGAATACGACTGTGCACAAGGATACTTACCAGTCAATGGCACCAATAACACAATCATTTGCTTGAGTAATGCTACATGGTCCTACACCCCAAGTATTCTGCACAAGTATGTTTTTCACGTTGGTTTTTTTGCAGCAGCCTTTTGTGGTAATGGTTATTTTAAAATTCGTTCAAATTGTTGTTGTTTTTGTTGGCAGAGCGAAATTGTGAAATCCTGGTAATATACAAAATGACAAATGAAAGGAGAAAATTATTTTTTGGTTCAAAGTTACTTATACCTGTAAATAGGGTGAGTTTTTTCTTTTTATTTTGCCTTAAGAACTGGCTCTAATAATGCGTTATTTTGCTTTTCATTTTTTCATGTTCCACTGAACCGAATATCCCTCCTTTTCAAAGGAGATTGGAGGAATAGAATGAGCAACACAACATTCAAGTAGTATCAAGTAGAAAATAGATTTTTTTTTTTTTTAACATTTAACTTTATTTCTTCTTTAAATGCAAACTTAGCAGATTGATGCTTGAGAACAGCCTGTGGGACTGAAACATGAGAGCATTTCTGCTTCTGCCACTTCCTCCCCATCTTCTGCAAACTTTTATTGAGACCAAACAAATGTCATAATATCATGACTAAAAATTATTTTGTGTTTGCAGTACATTATTTTGATACCAAGAAAAAAAAAAAATGTGCTGTGTTGGATCAAATAATTTACTGAGATGTAAGACTTGTGCACACAAACAGATTTTGTCTGACTGAGCGAGCGCTCAGACTCGGGACTGTTCACCGTGACAGATTGTGTGGTCCCATTGGGAACCACATGATTGGCCGTAATTTATTCCACAGCTGATCGTCTGATCTGGGACTGCCCCCCCCCACACCATGCGATTTTCCGAACAACCGATGCACGGTCGGTCGGCCTTAAGTATTGTATAGTTTGGACCACCTTAGATATTGCATGTTGAACACTAACCGTAATTTAGCAATTTTGAAAGCCAGTGCTAATCCATTATGTCATCACTACTTCATCATGCAGTCAGACTTGAAGATGAAGCAGTGAAACTAACACGTATGATGCTTTTTTACAGCCAAGGATATATAGATCATTGTCTTTTGGTACTTAATAAAATAAATGTCTTTTATTTTAGTTACAATATGATCCCGCAATTAAACTTCATAACTTGTCAAGCAATGGTCTTTGGAGTAGCAGTCCCCCAATATGTAAAGGTAAGAAAATGCAATGATAATTTTTTGATTGCCATACCTTGTTTTTAAAAACAATATATTATGATAATCTGTTTAATCACATGAATAAGTAGAGTATGCGAGTTAAAAGCTTTTAATTTCTTTGGTAGTTTTAAAGGTATGTCCCCCCCCAAACAGTTTTTAGTATGTTACAGAAAAGGCTGTAAAACTCGATCTCGCAAGGTTTACAGCTGCCAAAGATGTCCCCAAATATCATACCAGCCTTTGTTCCCCTGATGCCTTCTGCTTAACTCCAGTGCCTTTTCCATGTACAGGAAGAGGGGCTTGACCGGCATTCGCTCCTGTGATTGGCTAAGGCGCGAATCTGCAATGCCATTTGCAAGGGCACTAAACCATCAAATTAAAACAAATGTAACTATGTGATCACATCAACCAATAACAAAGTGTTACACCTGCAATGGGAATTTCACAGGATCCTACTGTGCTGCGCCATGTTGTGTACCTTATACAGTGCGACATTGTGATAGGAGTCACAATGGGTGAGACATCACAGCCTCTGGGGAAAAAATATAACTCGCATAGAAAAAAACAGAGAGGAGGATAATTGCTGCTTGCCTGTTGGCAGGGCCATTTCTAGTCTTTTGGTGCCCTAGGCCTCCCCTCCCACCTACGTGTCTGCTTTCAGACATCCACCCGCCTTTCAGAGGCTTCCAGGCAGGGTGGGAAAGAGGGCATGGCGTGACATCACGTGGGATCAGGGTTGTGTCACGCCAGAGGTGGGGCCATCATTCTAGAGGTGGTGGATGACGGGTTTAGGGGGTCGTTCTGTGGGCATGGTCATGAAAGAGGGTGTGACTTGGGAGAGACTCAAGTGTCCTGTCAAGTCTGGGGGTGGTCTTGCGGGTGTGGCATTTTAAAATTGTTCTCCTTCGGTCTTTTCACCGAGCTCCTCCCTCCTTCCTTCCCACTTCAGTTTATTTGCAACATTGTTTTCCAAGTAGAGAGAGCGGAGTTCAATGTTACAATTTACAGCTGAACCAGGAGAGCAGTTCTAACACAGCAAGTAAAAGCTGACTGGGAATGCTAGGGAGAGAATAATGCACCCGGTTCTTTGCCTAGGTGGCCTATGCTGTTGGCCACCATTTCGGCAAAGAGTGGAGGATTTCGTTTTGGGAATATTTTAAAACTGCCCAAGAAAGTAAAATCTTTGAACTTGGAATGGTAATTTTTGTTTAACACAAGACTAACGGGGCTTAACATTGACTTCAGCCATTTAATTCACTATCAGGCACTTTTATAACCACCTTCTCTCCTTACCACTCATTCTCTTCCCCATTCACATCCAATTATCCATCCCATAAGCTGGTTACACACATCACAGATGTTTGAAAGATGACCCGATAGGAATCTGCAAAATTCTGTCTGTCATTTCCCAAATATCAGGTTACACTCGTCCCAACTTTTCTCCCTATACACAGCATATAGGGATAACGTTCGGGACTACATGTTTCCTACAACTGTGGACGGGCGAGGGAAATTTCCAGTCTTTTCCGAAATGACCGTGAGGCCGCCGGGTCCGTTCGTCTCTGCCTTGTGGTTTTTTCGGAAAATGCCTAACACACAGTATATAAAGCGATCCAATGGTTTGGGGTACTTCTTTACTGTGTGCACCCAACTTTACCTTTTAACTGTTTGTTTATATTACTCTCCTCACCTCAAATGGTATTGTGTTCTTGTGCTCTGTAAACGTAGGTACACACAGTACAGATCTTTAAAAGATACAGTCAGAATCTCCCCGGTGTAAAGCAAGGGACATGTTCTGGCTGCACGTTTTCTAATGTATGTGTTTATCCAGCGTTTGGCAAGTTGCCAATATGGAAGGATCTGAAGGAAGCTCAGAAAATCTATCTATTAAAAAACTATTGTTAAAATGTGCAAAAAATGCTGTCAAATGGATGAGTGTAGTATGCACACTTTGCATTGTTTTTTAATTTTAAGCATTTAGCTTTCCTTTAATGTAGGATTCTAAGGTTTAATGAAACCTATTAATTATTGTTCCTTACATATATTGGGTAGGCAGATTTTCTGTTGCAATGGAAGCTCCTCTAAAATAACACAACTTCCTGCATTTCATTCCACACTCTGCACAAGGCCTGAAAATATAAAAGGTGGAGATTTTACTCCCAAAAAGGAGAAACAATACCAGGATTCTGTGACCTATAGCTGCAACTCAAACTTTGAGCTTGTTGGAAATCCCCACTATATCTTGCACAGCTTCTGAAAAGGGAGTCTTGGATCCCCTTATTGTAATGGTCAGTAGAAGAAAACTTTATTCCTACAGAATGTGTCTTTCTTGATAGCATTAGGAAAAATGTGTCCGCCTGCACATTCTCTAATTTAATGTGTTTATCCAGCTTGGGAATTTGCCAGTTAATATAAGGATATGAAGAAGGGAGGAAGTTCCCAAAAACTATCTATTAAGAAAATTGTTTAATGCAAATAAAAGTATCACATACTATACTTTCGTCCTCAGGAGCACATTTTTGCTCTTTTTTAAAAGCATTAGCTTCCTTCAATAGGATTCTAAGTTTAATGAAACAAATTGTCCTACTATATATGGGTAGGCAGATTTCGTTGCAATGGAAGCTCCTCTAACATTCACAACTTCGCATTTCAGCCCAACTCTGCACAAGGCCTGAAAATAAAAAGGTGGAGATTTACTCCACAAAAAGGAGAATACAAATACCAGGATTCTGTGACCTATAGCTGCAACTCAACTTTAAGCTTGTTGGAAATCCCACTATATCTTGCACAGCTTCTGGAAAATGGAGTTCGGATCCCCTTATTGTAATGGTCAGTAAAAAAAAACTTTATAACCTACAAAACGTATCTTTTCCTTGATAGTATTAAGGAAAGTAATTAGGAAAGAATTCAGTTCACAGAGAAGGAACACACTCCGAAATAGATGGGTTGAAAAATGACCCTGTGCAAAGTTGTAATTAATCCATATAAACATAACTGCAAAAACCTGGCATAGACACACACTGTTCCCCAATGATAATGCATAAGCCATTATATGATTAGAAAGTCCATTCCCATTCTTAGGGCTAGGCCCCCTTATACTGTACTCCATTTATTTAGATCCATCATATTTCCAGTTTGCATTGCACATGTTTGCTGCACTCAGATTTCGTCATTGGAATGCATGTGTAACTGATTTTTCCATGCGTATCACGTGCTCTAAAGCTGGGTACACACTTTCGATAAAGGGCCAATCTAATCAATACTGACAGGATTGGCCCTTTTATCTGTAAAGTATGTACAGCTGAAATGATCGTTTCCATCTTCGAGGTCTGAAAATTTCCCTTGTTTGCTGTCGGCCCCCTGCCCCCCCCCCCCCAACTACATTTTAACACACTACTACTGGCCCCACTGTGTAGTGTAAAAAATCCTTACTTTTTAATCCTGTTCCAAATGGCTGCCCTGCATGTCCCTGTAAAGGGCCAAAAAGTAGACACCAGGAGTCTGCCCGTGCCCATAATGTCTTCCCCCCCCCCCCCCCCCCCTGTCTCTCCTCTGGGAGAATTTTTGCATGCGCACTGAAGCTCCCCCTCCTCCCCTATCTCCAACCCTTTTCTGTAGTGTAGGGCTCCCAACCCCAACTGCTCTATTATTTTGTAAAAAATCTCCCCCGATCTGTACTTACATTACCTCCTTTCCCCCGGCGTCTCCACTGTCGGCAGCCTTGTCTGTGATTGGCTGCCTCTGCTAATCATGGACACAGCTGTCGGTCCCGGCCCCCTGCTTTCAGTTTCAAGCAAGCAGGGGGCCAGGACTGAACGCCGCAGGAAAGGTAAGGTAAGTAATGATCGAGGGGATATTTTACAAAATTATAGTAGTTGGAGCTGGGGAGGGAGCCCTACACTACATATATTGGTAAAAAGTGGTGGACATGCCCTTTAAGAAACTGTTAAACAATAAAACCATATTGGAGCACAGCACACATAGCAAATAAAGCTCATTGCAGCATCATGCATTGAAGTGGGGCCTCAACCTTCGAAACAGAGCCAAACTTTGTAATCAATGATCTAAAAAGAAGGGAGGTGATGAAGATTGTAAGTATGGTTTATGTTGAAACTGAACCAGTCTTCTAGAAACTGATGGGTTTAGGCTTTATTCCACATTTTTAAGACTGGATTGACCTGGTCCGAGTTAAAAAAAAAAAAAAAAAAAAAAAAAAAGTACTTTTTGCAACAGCATTTCTGTCCAGAAAAGGACATGTTTTAATCTAAAGCTGGGTACACAGACTAACGATAAAGCCCCGATACCTTTGGATCCGACGGTCCCAGGCTTTATTTTTAACTGTGTGTACCTTCATTTCCGAACGAGCGCGCGGCCGATGATGATCGGGTCGGCCTAATGCTCGTTCAGGAATGACCGAAATTTCCACCGGCCGCGCTAGACTCCCTATAGAGGAGTCTAGCACTGACGATGGAAACACACGGAGAACGCTCGGACTGTGTGTATGCAGATCGTTGAAAGATGACAGACAGGTCTTGCAGATCTTGTCTGTCCACTTTCAGTGATCTTTAGTGTGTACGTCCAGCTTAAAAGATAGCAAAACAACTGTCTATTGTGAATAAAGCTTTATTGGATTGTTTCAGAGTGCTTGATACATTTTTAGAAACCGAGAAATATTATACAAAGTTCCATGTAAATCCAGGATGATGAATTCAACTTTTCCAAACAAGGTTTAATTAGTTATATCTGGTCAGTCATAGTACTAAACAGTGTCTTCCTGATCTATTGGATTGGTGTCTATACCAGGGTTTTTCAAAGGGTGTGCTGGGGCACACTGGTGTGACTTCAGAGAACCAGAGGTAAACTTTGGAATTTGCTAGTGAACAATATTTTCACCATATTTTTTTCCATAATATATATTTGAGACAATTTTAACAATAACAATTTATTGTAAACTTTAACCTATATTTTATGCACTTTAAAGTATATATTGTATTCAAATTAATGTAGTGCAAGTACAACCAACATAAGAACACAGGTGTGCTGTCAAGTGTGCGATGATCTGAAAGTTTTAGAACCACTAGTCTTGTCCCATCCCTTCTATAATAATATCATACCTCTTATACCAAAACATCTCCGTGCTAATATTACGGGTTCTTGCAAATATCAAATGCTTATGAATAGTAAAAATTTTTCCAATTAATAAGAATCCTTTCCAGTCATATGTTTTATATTTTCCCCTTTGCAAGAAGACTTGTCCTCCGCTTCTTTAATCATGTAACAGAACTTAACAGTGTAACAGAATGAAGTACTAAAAAAAGTCACCCTCTTCAGTTACTTTCCAGCATCTGTAACTCTAATACAGTTTAAAAGCATTTCATTAAACTTTCTCTTATCTTTTAGATCCTAACGCTGCTGGCAGTATTTTTCGGTAAGTGAGACGTGTATTAATGATATGCTTTCCTTTTTATTATGTAAAAAAGAGGATTTATACAGTGTTCATTACAAACAAACACAAAAGTGTGTGTGTGTGTGCTTAACCTCAGATTTAAAAAAAAAAAAACAACAAATTTATATAATTGGTAACTGACCCGTAATGTGTTTAATGAACATTCGCCCCCAATCACTTGATGTATGGGCGGAATCGTTAAGTATCTGTGGCACGTCGCAATGGCCATTTCGCTCAACTGAGCAGCCATACTTCAAGTAGTGGTAGTAAGCTATGTATTATATTTTGTAACTAAAAGGCTTCATGTTGTGGCCATACAATTCACAGCTTATATCCCCGCAGGGAGACAGGAGGCAGAGTCCGGTGGCCAGTTTTTGGGACTTTGGGGAGACATAGCAGGCAGCCATTTGAAGCTGGGATGTAAGGAAAGGCTTTTTATACACTACAGAGTGGGCCAGTATAGGTGACTAAGTTTTTGGGGGTGGACATGCCCTTTAATTTTTTGACATCTGTGCATGCTGTGATTTTGTGCTTTAAGGCTAGGCCACACTGCACCCTTAATGATCCAATTTCATGTTAAATAGCACACATTAGTGCACCCCCCCTCCCCACGTTCCCTTTAACACCTAATCATGCGATCTGCATTTTTTTTTTTTTTTCTGATGAGAATCTGATGCACCTAAAATGCGCACACACAATCCATGGCATTAACTGGTCTGATACTATCTTTAGTGGCCTCTGCCTTATGGATTATTGTGTACATCTGCAGTATTTAAGAGTGGAGACTTGTTAAAATTTATTAGCTGACAGGTGGACCATGTTTGCCTTGGACAACTTTTAGGCGCGTTTTACTAGCGGTTTGAGATTGTTTTGCCTCTAGGCAAACGTTGCATGCAGCCTTTTCCTAGCGGCAACGCTAAGAAACCGCCAGTCACAACGTGACCAAACACGAACAGTAGCCTTATGTTGTCAGTGATTATATGTAAGGGGAGTTGGCAGCCCTCATCAAGAAAGAACAAAATGAAAAGTTTGGAATATATCCTTGACTACCATTAGTCATATAATAATGGGCAATTCACTTTTTATTTATTGTTTTTTTTGAGTGAAGTTCCCCTCTAAAATTAAAAAGTTAAAAGGCATGCTGCAACAAATACATTTTATCTGCTGGTTATGCACATGCCCTTCTGCTTTACTGGTTAGCAGATCAGTGGTTATAACGGTGTAGGCGGGACCAGGAGGGAATATGTACACTTGCTCTCCTTTACAAATATAAATTGTAAACAAATAAATATTCTTAGCATTGTTATTTTCTTTTTGCCTTTCAGAAACCCGGCTCTTATATTTACCTGCTAATTATGAAGCTTGTCATCTGGAATTTCTACTGACCTTGCTTATAAAAATAAAGATCAGTACCCTGCATGCCAACATTTCGCAGCATTTCCACCACACAAGTATAAATTCTCCTTTTCTTTTGCTTTTTTCCCCAATTTTACATAAACCCCCCGACCCCAATAAAGAACTTTTGAACATTTGAAGTATGCATGCACTCTTATAATCTGAACTTGAAAGAAACAGTGGTTTGAGGATGCTGCGCTGCATATCGAAGATGTAACCAAAACTATTGTGTGTCCATGTAGTTAGGACCACAGTAGTGAGGGCAATTTTACAACAGCAATATTGTCTATGATGAAAGTCAATGTACGACATTCTGCCCATCCAGATGGGCATGTTCTCAGTCCACCTAAGCTCCACCCCCAAAGTTTCCTGGATCTGCTTCTAGAGTGGTCCAAGAATCCACGGTCATTTAGCTCCATCACACACACACCCGCGGGGGGGGGGGGTGTGAGACTGCAAACATGATACAAGATGTTCCCTGAACTTGGTTATCTTATTAAAGGCTATAGCTTCCATTTACACTTCATTTGTTTTTTGAGTGTACTTATCCTTTAACTTTAAACTTCTGGACCAAACCGGAAGTTTGGGTTTTGGTCTTTTAAAAGCAGCTATTGCAAGTATATGTTTCAATCATACGTCATCAGCTGTTTAAAAATCTCACAGGTGGGGCCCGACCCCTGCATTTATGCCCCTGATTCAATTTTTAGTTGCATAAAAGCTAAGAGAACTTTGTCCTGGTCTCTGAACATAGAAACTGCTGAGGTTTAAAATGATGCACATCTGTTTTATAGGGGAAAAAATCTATTTGTATTGTTTCTCTCTAAGTTATCCAAAAATATTCTGATGTGTTCCAATTAACTGAACTGCTGCTAATTTTTTATTTGAGTATCTTTTGTTTTATTAGTTGTATGTTTTGTTGACAAGTTAACCCACAATTGACTGATGTGTGCACATGCACTTTAACCCTTCAGCTACAGAACTTTAAATGTTTTAATTGAAACTTTTCAATTTATTTTTTTGGGGTTTTTTTTGCTTCTATTAATATTTGTAGTTTTTAAAGTTTTTATTTTTAAATAAATCTTGTAGTTTTTGGCATAATTGTTTATGGTTTGGTATAATTGACAGTTTGTATTTTACAATAAAACAGTAAAGGTTGTTTTTTGTCTCTTAGTATTAATCTTACTTAATTCCTCTGATTTGTGGCACTGGTCTCTATCATTAAGGGAAAAGTTTTAATGAAAGTTAAAGGGAAATTCTTAGTTTATATTATATATTCCTAGTTATGCTACTACTCTATTCCATTTTGAAAATCAGTGGAATTTATACCCCTTGCAATTTCCTGTTGTTGACATTGGTGGGCTGATATTTCAGGTTCTAGCGGGACCTTCTACCCAGAATGCACACTTCCTTGGAATGTTCCTAACAGTTTATTTCTCTCGATTAGCTTATAGATGGGTCAAAGATGCTCAGATCTCTACTGAGCAACGGAATAACCCAGGCACTGGGTCAAGGGCAAGACCATAACTATCTCTATAGGGTGTATGGCAAACAGGAAGTCCAGTTTTTCAAAAGCATAATTTATACAAAGACAAATGCTGAATGGGGCAGGTGAAGGTCATTGGGATAGAAAAATACTGTTTTTTTTTTTTTTTTTTTTTCCTAAAAAATTTATTTGCGCTGAACTCCCCCCCTTTAAGTAAGAGTGGAGTATAATTGGTACCTTTTGCCTTTAAGATGTATGAAATCTACATGACAAAAGACTGGTTAGCATTCCTTAGAAGTGTGATACAGGTTGCAAGGATTTTAGTGTAGTTCTAAAGCATATGTTAAATACAATAGCACTGTTAGATTTCATTCAACTTTGGATCTTAAAGCAAAGGTGGCAACCCTAATAATTGGTCTATTGTGTATGTAGGATACCATGGCCCTGTGTTTAAAAAAAACAAAAAAAAAACCTAAATGTTTACAGGGCATACATCGATTTGGGAGAAACTAAAGGATGTGCTGTTCTTGCTCTAAGAATACCTGGATTGTAGGCACCTGGATAGGTTGGACTCAGGCTGGATGTCATTGGAGTAAAGAAGGTAAAATTATTAGAAGGGTGTAAGGTAAATTCAGTAAGAGGTATTAAGGATTTGGGCTGATGTACCTTTTATGCAGGGGAATAAGTTTTAGGTTATAATACTAAAAACTTTAGGGTTTAAGGCAGACTAAAGGGGAAGTAGGGATAATTGGCTAGTACATGGGGACAGATAAATGAGATATACACGAGACCTGAACGAATTTCGCTTTACCAGAGAGCACTGTATAAATAGCATTAAAAAGTTGAATAGCATGCCTAATGTTAGATCTTTTAGGGCACTAGGCCACACTGCAACGCAATCGTGATTTCGTTGCGTTTGCACATGCGTTTTTTTCATTAACTGTTGAAAAACCATTGCATTGCGATTTGCGTTCTGCTATTTTAAAATCGCAACACATTTTCAATGATAAAAGCAAACCAAAAAGCGCAGCAGTGTGGCCTACCCCTTATTAGGCAACTATTTTGTCGTCCATTGAAGACCTCGTGATCAACAAAATTTACCACTGTTTCTGCACGTTGGCAACTTTGACATGGATAAATTCAACCGCCATTGGTCATCACAGACAAAAATAAGCTCTAGTTGTCATGGTCGACCACAATATTGAAACGTTGCACAGCTAAAGGTTCGTACACCCGTGATCGCGGGTCCGCCCTGCGACGCACATTGTTTATAGGCGGGCCGTTTCTGGCAATAATCGTGCCAGTATGCACACTTTACGGCCGAATCGGCCACTTGGTTCAAGATCCGGTTGGGTCGGGCAATTACCCCAACCGAATGTCCATTTTGCCCATTAATTGCCCACCAACGCACGTTTATCGTCCGAAATGGCCAGTTCATACAAATAGTGTGACTCTCTAAGGCTTCAGAGTCCTAGTAGTGGTATTTTCGAAGTAAAATTCACAGCCATTTGATATTGATAAAGGAGATTCCTGGAGCTGGGAGATGAGATGTTGCTGGCGCAGTGGGAGTGGACCTGCTGCAGCTAACTACTAGTGAAGGGGTCGGGCTACTCGGCATCAGACACTTTTAAAGATGAGCACTGGCAGGCTGTCTTCCTTTTGCTTGCTGTCCTCCATTAAACAACCCCCCTTCTCAAAATCAGGTTCATTCCCTCAGCAGAGCATTGTGTGGCTGGTTCTGGGCTGACAACACCGAGAGTAACAAAAAATGTGTGTTTGCGACCATAGTTTTCCTGTGTCTGACTGCTGAGGCCAGTCATTAACTCATACGCTGCCAGCTATAATGAGATGGTGAGGCAATGCTACAAAGTTTTATCATTCAGCAAATAGGTCCTGCAATTCCTGCCATGTCCAATAAAAGGATCTTCAAACTATGGCCCTCCAACTACAACTCCCATTATTCCATGAATTCACTCTGTAAAGCATGCTGGAAAATGTAGTTTTTAAAACATCGGAGAGCTATCGTTGAGTACCTGACTGACCCTCTGACACACTAAAATATATTTTCCTTTAGGTTGATAACTGTGGCAATTCCCTGTTAACTTTTTAATTCTAGAATGAGGATACTTACATTTTTCCAATGTTCATGTTGGTATTGGGGAGGTGTGGGTAGCACATTACCTTTAAAGACAGTGCTTTAAGATGTGAACTTTTAAGAGTTCTTTTGATTGGGACTATGTCGTAATGTGTATATAGTATTTAGTGGCTACTTCCTGTCGGAGGGTTTATATCGTTGTTCCATGTGTTTGACAGTAACCATGTAATCTTGAGAAAAAGGCTGCGACTTCGAACGTTAATGTAATGGCTATTATTAAGATAAACAATAAGCAATGATGCTGTGTCCACTGGACTGTTTATCAAAACTCAGCTGGGGAAGTACTTAAATACAGACACGAGCACTGTGCTTACTATACCTTGTTGAGGAGTGCTGCCTGATTTTGGAATCGGTGTATATATATATATATATATTATATATATAAATATATATATATATACTAGACATTAAGCTCACACAATACGGCCGCTAGAAGCACAGATTGCCCCCTTAGTGTCCCAAGGCCAATAGTCCTCCTCCATGTCCCAAGGCCAGAGTACCTCTTAGTGTCCCAGGCAGAGCCGCCAGCCGCTTGCTCCCCTCTTCCCATCATGTCCCAATCCAGCAACCCCTCTGTCCCAAATCCAAGCTCCCTCTCTGTACCAAATCCAGCTCCCTCTTCTGTACCAAATCCAGCCTCCCCCTCTGTCCCAATCCGGCCCACCCTCTGGTCCAAATCCAGGGCCACCCTCTGTCCCACAACCTTACCTGCCAGTCTGTTTAATTGCTGTTCTCCCTCTGTGGTGTTTCCTGTGTTTCTCTCCCTCTAGTGGTGAGTCAATAGGAACGCAGTCGGATGACTAGCGAAACGTCTTCAGAACCTACTTTCAAGTCCAGTTGATCTAATTGAATACAACCGATAGAGCTGACCCATTGTACAAAGGTTTATCAAGTCACCAAGCTGCCACAGCAAAGGGGGAGGCGGACAACTTTTTGTATCTTTGTTTAATCTGCTCTTCTATTGGAGCAATGCTTTCTGGGCACTTTAGTTCCCCTTTGGGGGGGGCCCTGGGCAAATCATGCCCTAACACCCACCCACACACACACACACACACACACACACACAATTTCAACATTTCAAATCCTATGGTTTGGGGGCTCCCTAAAGAGTTGGGGCCAGGCAATTGTCATGTTTGCTGCTATGGTAAATAAACCCTGGGTTAAGTGTCCATTCACACTCAGCTGCAGCCAAACCCAGACTGTATACTTTTAGGTCCTTATTTTTCTCATAGATTGGATTTTCTGTGCTGATTTATTTGAAATACATTAATGTGTAGTAATTGACAGTTTTTAAGAATAACACAACTTAAACAAACAGCTCATTATATCTAATTACTAGTAATGGCTAGGAGACCTACATTATATCAAAAGTAGTCATGCAGCCAACTGTTTGCTTGCTAAATCAGGAGAAAAAAGGCTAAAGATAATTTCTTACTATATCTGTTGGTTGCTTAATAGGGCTGTCTACTCTTGTATGAATTGAGAAAGCCAGTCGGATGACTAGCGAAACGTCTTCAAGAACTACATTTCAAGTCCAGTTGATCTAATTGAATACAACCGATAGAGCTGACCCATTGTACACAAAGGTTTATTTCAAGTCACCAAGCTGCCACAGCAAAGGGAGAGGCGAGACAACTTTTTGTATCTTTGTTTAATCTGCTCTATCTATTGGAGCAATGCTTTCTGGGCACTTTAGTTCCCCTTTGGGGGGGGGCCCTGGGCAAATCATGCCCTAACAACCCAACACACACACACACACACACACACACAATTTTCAACATTTCAAATCCTATGGTTTGGGGGCTCCCTAAAGAGTTGGGGCCCTAGGCAATTGTCATGTTTGCTGCTATGGTAAAATAAACCCTGGGTTAAGTGTCCATTCACACTGCAGCCAAACACCAGACTGTATACTTTTAGGTCCTTATTTTTCTCATGAGATTGGATTTTCTGTGCTGATTTATTTGAAATACAGTAATGTAGTAATTGACAGTTTTTAAGAATAACACAAACTTAAACAGAACAGCTCATTATATCTAATTACTAGTAATGGCTAGGAGACCTACATTATATCAAAAGTAGTCATGCAGCCAACTGTTTGCTTGCTAAATCAGGAGAAAAAAGGCTAAAGATAATTTCTTACTATATCTGTTGGTTGCTTAATAGGGCTGTCTACTCTTGTATTGCGCTCACTGTTTTGTTAAGAAGAGATCATTGGAAGAAGGAAGCACTAACTTCTGGACACATCTACTTCACTGTTTTAGTTTAAATATTTGTTTATTTGTTTACCTGTCAAACTGCTTATAATTATTAACGGACTGTCTGTTCTAACCAAATATGCATTTGTTGTATTATTTTAGTACAAATCTGTCCTCCACCAGTAACGATTGCAAATGGAACATATAATCCACCAAAGGATGAATACCAGTACCAGGATGCAGTCACCTATACATGTCAAAAAAATTTGGCACTTGTTGGGAATGCTGTTATCTCTTGCACAGAGGCTGGGAACTGGAGCTCAGTTGCACCTTCATGCAAAGGTTAGACATCGTCTTTCACATTTACTGTATTAAAGTAGATACATAGCACCAGCTCACTGAGTTCATGCGTAATGGGGAAGCAGTACTGGAAGAATGGGATTTACCATTAAATACATTCATTAAAGGAGAGTTCTACACTAAATCACATGTTTAGAGAGCCACTACAGGGATTTTATATTTGGTAAAATTTCTTCTTTAAGAAAAACAATAGCTACAACCACCCACCCTCTCCTATTAGAAATACCCAGGGTAAGAACCTATTCGGCTATGTTCTAATGCCTGGGTTTCAATTAGATCAGCTATTTTTACTAACCTTAATTCTCCCAGTTGAACCCTTTCTTCTGTCAGTGACAAGTCCTATGGGTAAGTAAGCACATCTGGACTGAAAAGGTTCAGAGTATTGTGGGTCTTTGTAAATCACGCTTATATTTCCTTGCCTTAGAGCTGATTAAAATAATACCAGAAAATATCGGCATGGATGAGAAGTAGAGTTGTGTATTTTTTTAACGATACATGGCTATTTATTGAGATGTGTAATACTGTTTTCCTATCTAGCCACACTAAACATTTTGCAGCATTTTAAAAACATTTGCAGGGAGATGTAATAAGTTATTTTCATTAAAAATGGAGCTAATTTTGCCCCAACCAATCAGATATTATTTAACATTTGAAAGCTAACATCTGATTGGTTAGGGCAAAATTAGCACCATTTTTAATAATAAAAACTTATATTGGATAACCCTGTTAGTGTGTCTATTATAACATTTGGTATGAGCATTTGGAAAAACTGATGCTATGCTTGCCAAGTTGCAAAATCGACCTGACCCTTAACCAATATGCTTGTGTGCTAAGAAAAGGAGCAAGACCGTGCAACATAACAAGCAGAATGGGATGTAGAAATACTCAATACTACCTCCCCTACAAATATAGAATTATGGTATGCAATAAAGCAACTATAGCTGGCCTTTAAATCAAAACCCCATCAAAAAAATTACGAATTTAAAACATAAATATAACTCGCAACCTTTATCTCATGAAAACTAGTACATAAAGCATTATGTATATAGCACATCATTTATAGTCTAACAGGGAGATTCAATAAAAGTTCTTAGTTTAAAATGGTGCTAATTTTGCCCCAAGAACAGTTATTGAATAACCAAGTTGGGTACACACGACTTGGTTGCTCTTGAATTTAATAGCAATAACAGGGCCAAACATTTAGCGGTAAAATTGTGGATTCTTAAAGATGGGGGTGGGGGTAATTGCTCAAACGAAAGCAAACTCCACAATACCTTATATAACATCCCAATTCAATATATTTTGTATTTAATTTTGGCTGACTATTTAGGATAAGAACCCCCCCCCCCCCCAAAAAAAATACCTGTATCTTTTCACTTTTTTGGACTCTGATAAAGACGTATTGCAAGAGAGAACGTCTAATTACTTACTGGCTGGAGCGGTCTGCTTGTTACACATTAGTAGTATAGTAGTATAATGTGTTATACTAATTATTTACTGTTTTATTAAAGGAATAATCTGATTTATATTTGGTATTTATTTACCCCTTATTACTTACTTTTGATTTATTATGCAATATATAGTAGAACCCCTGGATTAAGCTTTTAGGTCTATTGGCACCTGAAGGATGACAATGTTTGTTATAATGTATCCAGTGTATGTATATTTCATTTTCTTTATATAGCGCCACTTGGGTACGCAGCACTTTACATTATAAAATAGAGAGTACACAAACTGGGATAAGTGTAATATATATATTGGATCAGCACTTTGTTTAACATACAAAGTGAAAATCGAGGTGCATGTACCTTAAATGGGAAGTCTGCGTCCTTCTGAATGTATTAAAAAAGAATAGATATAGCACACTCTTGCAGAAGATTAGTTTTATTGATAGATCATCATGGCTGCAACGTTTTAGGGTTGTCCATCCCCTTTCTCCAGCAACAAACATGCCACCATGAGGTACATTCTTTTACCTATAATAAGATCGTGGTCATGTGATTCCCCATCCACCAATCAGGTGGCCATAATGGAATAATGGACCACATGACTAGATCCACAAATAATGTTACGCTTATAATATATATTAATATATATATATATACTCTCTCTCGCTCTCTCTCCTCTCTTCTCTCGCTATCTCTCCTCTCTCTCTCTCTCTCTCTCTCTCTAGCTAATCCCCCTTGTTTCCGCCGTCCTCGCATACCTTTGCCGACCACAACTGCTGCCTGGTTCTCCGACCAACAATTGCTAATCAAGTCCACAATATATCATTGAGCGATTACTGCCACAAAAGCCTTCTTTGGCCACGCTCAACCGCTGAGTGGCTGAACGCATGTGATCTCATCCAATGTTCTTTTTGTGAAGTCCTGTGGTGCTCCCTGTGTGGGTGTGTGATCTATTCTTGTGTGTGTCTTCTCTCTCTCTTATCTTCATCATATCTCTCTCTCTCTCTCTCGCTCTCTCTCTCTCTCTATCTCTCTCTCTCCTCTCGCTCTCTCTTCTCTATTAGTGGTGCTTGCCCTTTCGCCGACTCCCTGCCCCAGCGCTTCCATCTCGTTGTTGTATTGTATTGTTTTTTTTGCGTTGTTGCTTATTTTCTTTTTTTTTTTTTTTTCCGCTTCTTTTTGTCCCCCCTCCCCCCCAATCGTTCCTTGCCTCCCCTCAGGATTTACTGGCCCATATCTTCTGATTTGCTGTAAACCTTCAAATGTAATGATGGTTTTGACCTGTTTGGATCATCTCCTACCATGCATAATAGCAGCCAATTGGGAGCCCTCCCTACTCCTAATGTATTGGTAGGTATTGTTCTGCTATGCTTTGCATTTTGATTTACATAGTTTTTTAAGGGCATATCCAGATTCCACCCTTATTGACAGTCACCTTGTTTTTTGTTTTTCACAGCCCCACACCCCAACTTTTTTTTCCCAGATATTTAATGAAAGTTGTATTCCTTCACAGTCAATCATTGCTGTGATGTCAGTTGTCAACATCCTTAATTGAATTCATAGAGGGGAGGGCCAGATTACTCTGCCATTATATCTTTGCTGGCCAGCCCGATAACACACCAAAAAATATGTTCCTAAATCCTTTTATAAAAAAAATCCTGGTAACATTAGAGATGGGTGAAACTACATAGTTTCGTTCCGTTTTCGGATCTTCTGATTTCTCCCGAGATCTGGGAACAGATTTCCAAATGTACGGAGCTGCTTTCGATAATTTTCAAAAATATCTTCGATCGTATTTGAGGATTTTCGAAAGTTTGGAGACCACTTTCAAGTTTCCAATCGTACTTTCAAAGATTTTCGGATGTTCGAGGCTATTTTCGAAAATACCTTGAACATTCGATTTTCGAAAATACAATCGTATTTTCAAACGTTCAAAGATATTATCGCAAGTAGAACCATACATTCGAAAATCTTCGAAAATTTGTTCCGAAATCCGGAGGATCCGTCCAGATTCAGACGGATCTTTTGGATTTCGGAACCGAGGGGTTCCATGTCGGACCCGATCACATCTCTAGTAAACATATAAAAATAACAATTAAAATTCAATGTAAAATATTTATATATAATGCTAATAGTATCGAGGCTCTATCAAAATCCTCTTATGTAATGATAGGTGAGCAATATTGTCCCAAAAGCCCTAAATGGGCAATATACTTATAGTTAATGATAATGGATTATATACTATATGTATATTCTGCAAGAAACACTTGTTATTCGTTCCAATAGAGAATTATATCAAAAACGTGTAGTCTGTATATAAACATATAAAATGCTATAAAGATAACAAATTCAGAACAGTTATACACGCCGGCTCTGGGTCTTGTAAGTTATCAGTCACGCATCCTTCAGATCCCCCAGACCAAGGCAATTTTGTTTCTGTCTGTGGCCTTAGATGTTGGGATCCACACAAGGGTAAATCCTCCTTTAGGGTGGTCTGACTTGTGACCTCCTCTTTAGTTACTTTTTTCAGCTGTCCAGAGCCCAGCATATAGTCCCCAAGTCACGTGACTTGTTTCACTCTGACTCCTGTATGGTTAATGGTGCTGAAGTCACTACTACTGATTTGATTTGTGATGAGCTTCACAGTTTGATATTGGAACAAAGTACAAGGTTCAAGGGTTGCTTGCAGATTATATATACCCCATTTTCATAAACTAGATGTACATTGGACTTTAAGGCGCATTTAGATCTTTTGAGTCAATTATTACTCGCCTATATGAAATAGCAGTTTACATAAAATTTTGATTGTCCTCTTTTTTTATTTGTATAACAGAATTTTTAAGAACATACTTTTATAGTCATTTTATGGTGTTATCAGTATATATATATATAAAACTGACAAGTGACCAGTTATTTGTTTAAAGGTTATCTCCACTGGTAAAATAATTTTGTGCTATTCAGTTTTATTGAGGAACAGGAGGTAAAGGAGCTGTGTCTTCAATAAAACCTTCAGGAGCCGGGAGAGAATATTCACAACTTACCCAATCTCTCGCTCCTCCGCTGCGTCCTCTATTCCGACAGACTCTGTACTCCTATGCGCATAAGGGAACTGGACGAACTGGCAACCAAGCTCGTTCACGGCCGCCCCGTACACTTGGTAAGATATTTTCAGATGACCGACTAATACACGGGACTATCGGTCGGTTGGCCGAAAAATCTTACCTGGTGTACCCAAACTAAGAAGCAGGTATTGGTACAGGTTTGTGATTGAAATAATTAGCTCAGAATATGTGGAAACAATCACCATTATATTTTAATTTCAGTTTTTCCAGCCATGTGGGAATAGGTTTGCACAGCTAAGCTAGAAATTCATTTTTGTTTTTTGTCAGGTCGTGTGACTTCCTCCTAAACTTGAGTATGGTCACTGTGAAACCAGAGTTTACCGATCAGGGGTCCTTTTCTTCTGGTGTAAGAGTAGAATACGACTGTGCACAAGGATACTTACCAGTCAATGGCACCAATAACACAATCATTTGCTTGAGTAATGCTACATGGTCTACACCCCAAGTATTCTGCACAAGTAATGTTTTTCACGTTGGGTTTTTTTGCAGCCTTTTGTGGTAATGGTTATTTTAAAATTCGTTCAAATTGTTGTTGTTTTTGTTGGCAGAGCGAAATTGTGGAAATCCTGGTAATATACAAAATGGACAAATGAAAGGAGAAAATTATTTTTTTGGTTCTAAAGTTACTTATACCTGTAATATAGGGTGAGTTTTTTCTTTATATTTTGCCTTTAGAGAACTGGAGCTCTAATAATGCGTTATTTTGCTTTTCATGTTTTCAATGTTCCACTGAACCGAATATCCCTCCTTTTCAAAGGAGATTGGAGGAATAGAATGAGCAACACATACATTCAAGTAGTATCAAGTAGAAAATAGATTTTTTTTTTTTTAACAATTTAACTTTATTTCTTCTTTAAATGCAAACTTAGCAGATTGATGCTTGAGAACAGTCCTGTGGGACTGAAACATGAGAGCATTTCTGCCACTTCCTCCCCATCTTTCTGCATAACTTTTATTGAGACCAAACAAATGTCATAATATCATGACTAAAAATTATTTTGTGTTTGCAGTACATTATTTTGATACCAAGAAAAAAAAAAAAATGTGCTGTGTTGGATCAAATAATTTACTGAGATGTAAGACTTGTGCACACAAACAGATTTTGTCCTGACTGAGCGAGCGCTCAGACTCGGGACTGTTCACGTGACAGATTGTGTGGTCCCATTGGGAACCACATGATTGGCCGTAATTTATCCACAGCCTGATCGTCTGATCTGGGACTGCCCCCACCCACACCATGCGATATTTCCGAACAACCGATGCACGGTCGGTCGGCCTTAAGTATTGTATAGTTTGGACCCAGCCTTAGATATTGCAATGTTGAACACTAACCGTAATTTAGCAATTTTGAAAGCCAGTGCTAATCCATTATGTCATCACTACTTCATCATGCAAGTCAGACTTGAGATGAAGCAGTGAAACTAACACGTATGATGCTTTTTACAGCCAAGGATATATAGATCATTGTCTTTTTGGTACTTAATAAAATAAATGTCTTTTATTTTAGTTACAATATGATACCCGAATTAAACTTCATAACTTGTCAAGCAAATGGTCTTTGGAGTAGCAGTCCCCCAATATGTAAAGGTAAGAAAATGCAAGATAATTTTTTGATTGCCATACCTTGTTTTTAAAAACAAATATATTATGATAATCTGTTTAATCAACAATGAATAAGTAGAGTATGCGAGTTAAAAGCTTTTAATTTCTTGGGTAGTTTTAAAGGGTATGTCCACCCCCAAACAGTTTTTAGTATGTTACAGGAAAAGGCTGTAAAACTCGATCTCGCAAGGTTTACAGCTGCCAAAGATGTCCCCAAATATACATACCAGCCTTTGTTCCCCTGATGCCTTCTGCTTAACTCCAGTGCCTTTTCCATGTACAGGAAGAGGGGCTTGACCGGCATTCGCTCCTGTGATTGGCTAAGGCGCGAATCTGCAATGCCATTATTAGCAAGGGCACTAAACCATGCAAATTAAACAAATGTAACTATGTGATCACATCAACCAATAACAAAGTGTTACACATGCAATGGGGAATTTCACAGGATCCTACTGCTGCTCCATGTTGTGTACCTTATACAGTGCGACATGTGATAAGGAATGTCACAATGGTGAGACATCACAGCCTCTGGGGGGAAAAAATATACTCGCATAGAAAAAAACAGAGAGGAGGATAATTGCTTGCCTGTTGGCAGGGCCATTTCTAGTCATTTTGGTGCCCTAGGCTCCCCTCCCACCTACGTGTCTGCTTTCAGACATCCACCCTGCCCTTTCAGGCTTCCAGGCAGGGTGGGAAAGAGGGCATGGCGTGACATCACGTGGGATCAGGGTGTGATGTCACGCAGAGGTGGGGCCATCATTCTAGAGGTGGTGGATGACGGGGTTAGGGGCGTTCTGTGGGCATGGTCAGTGAAAGAGGGTGTGACTTGGGAGGAGACTCAAGTGTCCTGTCA
This sequence comes from Hymenochirus boettgeri, assembly GCA_019447015.1. Classification (NCBI taxonomy): domain Eukaryota; kingdom Metazoa; phylum Chordata; class Amphibia; order Anura; family Pipidae; genus Hymenochirus; species Hymenochirus boettgeri. The sequence goes on along the minus strand of CM033470.1, from coordinate 117,752,679 downwards.
AGTCTGGGGTGGTCTTGCGGGTGTGGCATTTTAAAATTGTTCTCCTTCGGTCTTTTCACCGAGCTCCTCCCTCCTTCCTTCACCTTCAGTTTATTTGCAACATTGTTTCCAAGTAGAGAGAGCGGAGTTCAATGTTACAATTTACAGCTGAACAAGGAGAGCAGTTCTAACACAGCAAGTAAAAGCTGACTGGGAGATGCTAGGGAGAAGAATAGGCACCCTGGTTCTTTGCCTAGGTGGCCTATGCTGTTGGCCACCATTTCGGCAAGAGAGTGGAGGATTTCGTTTTAGGGAATATTTTAAAACTGCCCAAGAAAGTAAAATCTTTGAACTTGGAATGGTAATTTTTGTTTAACACAAGACTAACGGGGCTTAACATTGACTTCAGCCATTTAATTCACTATCAGGCACTTTTATAACCACTCTCTCCTTACCAATCATTCTCTTCCCCATTCACATCCTAATTATCCATCCCATAAGCTGGTTACACACATCACAGATGTTTGAAAGATGACCGATAGGATCTGCAAAATTCTGTCTGTCATTTCCCAAATATCAGGGTACACTCGGTCCCAAGCTTTTCTCCCTATACACAGCATATAGGGAGAACGTTCGGGACTACATGTTTCCTACAACTGTGGACGGGCGAGGGAAATTTCCAGTCTTTTCCGAAATGACCGTGAGGCCGACGGGGTCCGTTCGTCTGCCTTGTGGTTGTTCGGAAAATGCGCTACACACAGTAATGATAAAGCGATCCAATGGTTTTGGTACTTCTTTACTGTGTGCACCCAACTTTACCTTTTAACTGTTTGTTTATATTACTCTCCTCACCTCAAATGGTATTGTGTTCTTGTGCTCTGTAAACGTAGGTACACACAGTACAGATCTTTAAAAGATGACAGTCAGAATCTCCCCGTGTAAAGCATAGGGACAATGTTCTGGGCTGCACGTTTTCTAATGTAATGTGTTTATCCAGCTTTGGCAAGTTGCCAGATAATGGAAGGATCTGAAGGAAGCTCAGAAAATCTAATCTATTAAGAAAACTATTGTTAAAATGTGCAAAAAATGCTGTCATAAGGATGAGTGTAGTATGCACACTTTGCATTGTTTTTTAATTTTAAGCATTTAGCTTTCCTTTAATGTAGGATTCTAAGGTTTAATGAAACCTATTAATTATTTGTCCTTACTATATATTGGGTAGGCAGATTTCTGTTGCAATGGAAGCTCCTCTAAAATACACAACTTCTGCATTTCAGTCCAACTCTGCACAAGGCCTGAAAATATAAAAGGTGGAGATTTTACTCCACAAAAAGGAGAATACAAATACCAGGATTCTGTGACCTATAGCTGCAACTCAAACTTTGAGCTTGTTGGAAATCCCACTATATCTTGCACAGCTTCTGGAAAATGGAGTCTTGGATCCCCTTATTGTAATGGTCAGTAGAGAAAACTTTATTCCTACAGAATGTGTCTTTTCTTGATAGCATTAGGAAAAATGTGTCCGGGCTGCACATTCTCTAATGTAATGTGTTTATCCAGCTTTGGAAGTTGCCAGTTAATATAAGGATATGAAGAAGGGAGGAAGTTCCCAAAAACTAATCTATTAAGAAAATTGTTAATGCAAATAAAAAGTATCACATACTATACTTTCGTCCTCAGGACAGCATTTTTTGCTCTTTTTAATTTTAAGCATTTAGCTTTCCTTCAATGTAGGATTCTAAGGTTTAATGAAACATATTAATTTGTCCTTACTATATATTGGGTAGGCAGATTTCTGTTGCAATGGAAGCTCCTCTAACATTCACAACTTCTGCATTTCAGCCCAACTCTGCACAAGGCCTGAAAATATAAAAGGTGGAGATTTTACTCCACAAAAAGGAGAATACAAATACCAGGATTCTGTGACCTATAGCTGCAACTCAAACTTTAAGCTTGTTGGAAATCCCACTATATCTTGCACAGCTTCTGGAAAATGGAGTTCTGGATCCCCTTATTGTAATGGTCAGTAGAAAAAACTTTATACCTACAAAACGTATCTTTTCTTGATAGTATTAAGGAAAGTAATTAGGAAAGAATTCAGTTCACAGAGAAAGGAACACACTCCGAAAATAGATGGGGGTTGAAAAATGACCACTGTGCAAAGTTGTAATTAATCCATATAAAACTATAACTGCAAAAACCTGGCATAGACACACACTGTTCCCCAATGATAATGCATAAGCCATTATATGATTAGAAAGTCCATTCCCATTCTTAGGGCTAGGCCCCACTTACTGTACTCCATTTATTTAGATCCAATCATATTTCCAGTTTGCATTGCACAATGTTTGCTGCACTCAGATTCGTCATTGGAATGCATGTGTACCTGATTTTCCATGCGTATCACGTGCTCTAAAGCTGGGTACACACTTTCGATAAAGGGCCAATCTAATCAATACTGACAGGATTGGCCCTTTTATCTGTAAAGTATGTACAGCTGAAATGATCGTTTCCATCTTCGAGGTCTGAAAAATTTCCCTTGTTTGCTGTCGGCCCCCTCCCCCCCCCCCCCCCCAACTACATTTTAACACACTACTGGCCCCACTGTGTAGTGTAGAAAAATCCTTACTTTTTTAAATCCCTGTTCCAAATGGCTGCCCTGCAATGTCCCTGTAAAGTGCCAAAAAGTAGACACCAGGAGTCTGCCCGTGCCCCATAATGTCTTCCCCCCCCCCCCCCCCCCTGTCTCTCCTCTGGGAGAAGTTTTGCATGCGCACTGAAGCTCCCCCTCCCTCCCCTATCTCCAAACCCCTTTTCTGTAGTGTAGGGCTCCCAACCCCAACTGCTCTATTATTTTGTAAAAAATCTCCCCCGATCTGTACTTACATTACCTCCTTTCCCCCGGCGTTCTACACTGTCGGCAGCCTTGTCTGTGATTGGCTGCCTCTGCTAATCATGGACACAGCTGTCGGTCCGGCCCCCTGCTTTCAGTTTCAAGCAAGCAGGGGGCCAGGACTGAACGCCGCAGGGAAAAGGTAAGGTAAGTAATGATCGAGGGAGATATTTTACAAAATTATAGTAGTTGGAGCTGGGGGAGGGAGCCCTACACTACAGAATATATTTGTAAAAAGTGGTGGACATGCCCTTTAAGAATACTGTTAAACAATAAAAACATATTGGAGCACAGCACACATAGCAAATAAAGCTCATTGCAGCAATCATGCATTGAAGTGGGGCCTCAACCTTCGAAACAGAGCCAAAACTTTGTAATCAATGATCTAAAAAGAAGGGAGGTGATGAAAGATTGTAAGTATGGTTTATGTTGAAACTGAAACAGTCTTCTAGAAGACTGATGGGTTTAGGCTTTATTCCCACAGTTTTAAGACTGGATTGACCTGGTCCGAGTTAAAAAAAAAAAAAAAAAAAAAAAAAAAGTACTGTTGCACGCATTTCTGTCCAGAAAAGGACATGTTTTAATCTAAAGCTGGGTACACAGACTAACGATAAAGCCCCGATACCTTTGGATCCGACGGTACCAGGGCTTTATTTTTACTGTGTGTACCTTCATTTCCGAACGAGCGCGCGGCCGATGAATGATCGGGTCGGCCTAATGCTCGTTCAGGAATGACCGAAAATTTCCACCGGCCGCGCTAGACTCCCTATAGAGGAGTCTAGCACTGACGATGGAAACACACAGGAGAACGCTCGGGACTGTGTGTATGCAGATCGTTGAAAGATGACAGACAGGATCTTGCAGATCTTGTCTGTCCACTTTCAGTGATCTTTAGTGTGTACCCAGCTTAAAAGATAGCAAAAACAAACTGTCTATTGTGAATAAAGCTTTATTGGATTGTTTCAAGAGTGCTTGATACATTTTTAGAAACCGAGAAATATTATACAAAGTTCCATGTAAATCCAGGGATGATGAATTCAACTTTTCCAAACAAGGTTTTAATTAGGTATATCTGGTCAGTCATAGTACTAAACAGTGTCTTCCTGATCTATTGGATTGGTGTCTATACCAGGGTTTTTCAAAGGGTGTGCTGGGGCACACTGGTGTGACTTCAGAGAACCAGAGGTATACTTTGGAAATTTGCTAGTGAACAATATTTTCACCAGTATTTTTTCCATAATATATATTTGACAATTTTAACAATAACAATTTATTGTAACTTTACCTATATTTTATGCACTTTAAAGTATATATTGTATTCAAATTAATGTAGTGCAAGTACAACCAACATTAAGAACACAGGTGTGCTGTCAAGTGTGCGATGATCTGAAAGTTTTAGAACCACTAGTCTTGTCCCATCCCTTCTATAATAATATCATACCTCTTATACCAAAACATCTCCGTGGCTAATATTACGGGATTCTTGCAAAATATCAAAATGCTTATGAATAGTAAAAGATTTTTCCAATTAATAAAGAATCCTTTCCAGTCATATGTTTAATAATTTTCCCTTTGCAAGAAGACTTGGTCCTCCTGCTTCTTTAATCATGTAACAGAACTTAACAGTGTAACAGAATGAAGTACTAAAAAAAGTCACCTCTTCAGTTACTTTCCAGCATCTGTAACTCTAATATACAGTTTAAAGCATTTCATTAAACTTTCTCTTATCTTTTAGATCCTAACGCTGCTGGCAGTATTTTCGGTAAGTGAGACGTGTATTAATGATATGCTTTCCTTTTTATTATGTAAAAAAGAGGATTTATACAGTGTTCATTACAAACAAACACAAAAGTGTGTGTGTGTGCTTAACCTCAGATTTAAAAAAAAAAAAAAACAACAAAATTTATATAATTGGTAACTGACCCGTAATGTGTTTAATGAACATTCGCCCCACAATCACTTGATGTATGGGCGGAATCGTTAAGTATCTGTGGCACGTCCGAATGGCCATTTCGCTCAACTGAGCAGCCATACTTCAAGTAGTAGGTAAATGCTATGTAAGTATATTTTGTAACTAAAAAGGCTTTCATGTTGTGGCCATTACAATTCACAGCTTATATCTCCCGCAGGAGAGACAGGAGGCAGAGTCCGGTGGCCAGTTTTTGGGACTTTGGGGAGACATAGCAGGGCAGCCATTTGAAGCTGGGATGTAAGGAAAGGCTTTTTATACACTACAGAGTGGGGCCAGTAGTAGGTGACATTATAGTTTTGGGGGTGGACATGCCCTTTAATTGTTTGACATCTGTGCATGCTGTGATTTGTATGCTTTAAGGCTAGGCCACACTGCACCCTTAATGATCCAATTTCATGTTAAATAGCACACATTAGTGCACCCCCCCTCCCCACGTTCCACTTTAACACCTAATCATGCGATCTGCATTTTTTTTTTTTTTTTCTGATGAGAATCTGATGCACCTAAAATGCGCACACACAATCATGGCATTAACTGGTCTGATACTATGTAGTGTGGCCTCTGCCTTATGGATTACTTGTGTACATCTGCAGTATTTAAGAGTGGAGACTTGTTAAAATTTATTAGCTGACAGGTGGACCATGTTTGCCTTGGACAACTTTTAGGCGCGTTTTACTAGCGGTTTGAGATGTTTTGCCTCTAGGAAAACGTTGCATGCAGCCTTTTCCTAGCGGCAACGCTAAGAAACCGCCAGTCACAACGTGACCAAACGACGAACAGTAGCCTTATGTTGTCAGTGATTATATGTAAGGGGAGTTGGCAGCCTCATCAAGAAAGAAACAAAATGAAAAGTTTGGAATATATCCGTGACATACCATTAGTCATATAATAATGGGCAATTCACTTTTTAATTTATTGGTTTTTTTGAGTGAAGTTCCCCTCTAAAATTAAAAAGTTAAAAGGCATGTGCTGCACAAATACATTTTATCTGCTGGTTATGCACAGTGCCTTCTGCTTTACTGGTTAGCAGATCAGTGGTTATAACGGTGTAGGCGGGACCAGGAGGGAATATGTAACACTTTGCTCTCCTTTACATAAAATAATAAATTGTAAACAAATAAAATATTCTTAGCATTGTTATTTTCTTTTTGCCTTTCAGGAAACCCGGCTCTTATATTTACACTGCTAATTATGAAGCTTGTCATCTGGAATTTCTACTGACCTTGCTTATAAAAATAAAGATCAGTACCCTGCAGTGCCAACATTTCAGCAGCATTTCCACCACACAAGTATAAATTCTCCATTTTCTGCTTTTTTCCCCAATTTTACATTAACCCCCCGACCCCAATAAAGACTTTTGAACATTTGAAGTATGCATGACTCTTATAATCTGAACTTGAAAGGAAACAGTGGTTTGAGGATGCTGCGCTGCATATCGAAGAATGTAACCAAGAACTATGTGTGTCCATGTAGTTCGGACACACAGTAGTGAGGGCAATTTACAACAGCAAATATTGTCTATGATAAAGTATGTACGACATCTGCCCATCCAGATGGGCATGTTCGCAGTCACCTAAGCTCCACCCCCAAAGTTCCTGGATCTGCTTCTAGAGTGTGTCCAAGAATCCACGGTCATTTAGCTCCATGCACACACACACCGCGGGGGGGGGGGGGTGAGACTGCAAACATGATACAAGATGTCCTGAACTTGGTTATGCTTAGTTAAAGCTATAGCTTCCATTTACACTTCATTTGTTTTTTGAGTGTACTTATCCTTTAAACTTCTGGACCAAACCGGAAGTTTGGTTTTGGTCTTTTAAGCAGCTGATTGCAAGTATATGTTTCAATCATACGTGCGATCAGCTGTTTAAAATCTCACGGTGGGGCCCGGACCCCTGCATTTATGCCCCTGATTCAATTTTAGTTGCCATAAAAGCTAAAGAGAACTTTTGTCCTGGTCTCTGACATAGAAACTGCTGATGGTTAAAATGATGCAACATCTGTTTTATAGGGGGAAAAAATCTATTTGTATTGTTCTCTCTAAGTATCACAAAAATATTCTGATGTGTTCAAAATTAACTGAACTGCTGCTAATTTTTATTTGAGTATCTTTTGTATTTATTATGTTGTATGTTTTGTTGACAAGTTAACCCACAATTGACTGATGTGTGCACAATGCACTTTAACCCTTCAGCTACAGAACTTTAAATGTTTTAAATTGAAACATTTTCATATTGATTTTTTGGGGGGTTTTTTTGCTTCTATTAATATTTGTAGTTTTAGAAGTTTTTATTTTTAAATAAATCTTGTAGTTTTGGCATAAATTGTTTATAGGTTGGTATAATTGACAGTTTATTTTACAATAAAACAGTAAAGGTTGTTTTTTGTCTCTTTAGTATTAATCTTACTTAATTCCTCTGATTTGTGGCAACTGGTCTCTATCATTAAAGGGAAAGTTTAATGAAAGTTAAAGGGAAATTCTTAGTTTATATTATATATTCCTAGTTATGCTACATACTCTATTCCATTTTGAAAAATCAGTGGAATTTATACCCCTTGCAATTTCCTGTTGTTGACATTGGTGGGCTGATATTTCAGGTTCTAGCGGACCTTCTACCCAGAATGCACCACTTCCTTGGAATGTTCCTAACAGTTATTTCTTCTGATTAGCTTATAGATGGGTCAAAGATGCTCAGATCTCTACTGAGCAACTGGAATAAACCCAGGCACTGGGTCAAGGGCAAGACCATAACTATCTCTATAAGGGGTATTGCAAACAGGAAGTCCAGTATTTCAAAAGCATATTTATACAAAGACAAAATGCTGAATGGGCAGGTGAAGGTCATTGGGATAGAAAAATACTGTTTTTTTTTTTTTTTTTTCTTCTAAAAAATTTATTTGCGCTGAACTCCCCCTTTAAGTAAGAGTGGAGTATATAATTGGTACCTTTTGCCTTTAAGATGTATGAAATCTACATGACAAAAGACTGGTTAGCATTTCCTTTAGAAGTGTGATACAGGTTGCAAGGATTTTAGTGTAGTTCTAAAGCATATGTTAAATACAATAGCACTTGTAGATTTCATTCAACTTTGGATCTTAAAGGCAAAGGTGGCAACCCTAATAATTGGTCTATTGTGTATGTAGGATACCAATGGCCTGTGTTTAAAAAAACAAAAAAAAAACCTAAAATGTTTACAGGGCATAACATGCGATTTGGGAGAAACTAAAGGATGTGCTGTTCTTGCTCTAAGAATACCTGGATGTAGGCACCTGGATAAGGTTGGACTCAGGCTGGATGTCATTGGAGTAAAGAAGGTAAAAATTATTAGAAGGGTGTAGGTAAATTCAGTAAGAGGTATTAAAGGATTTGGGCTGAGTGTAACTTTTATGCAGGGGAATAAGTTTTAGGTTATAATACTAAAAACTTTAGGGTTTAAGGCAGACATAATGGGAAGTAGGGGATAATTGGCTAGTACATGGGGACAGATAAATGAGAATATACACGAGACCTTGAACGAATTCGCTTTACCAGAGAGCACTGTATAAATAGCATTAAAAAAGTTGAATAGCATGCCTAATGTTAGATCTTTTAGGGCACGGCCACACTGCAACGCAATCGTGATTTCGTTGCGTTTGCACATGCGTTTTTTTCATTAACTGTTGAAAAACGCATGCAATTGCGATTTGCGTTCTGCATTTTAAAATCGCAACACATTTTCAATGATGAAAAGCAAACGCAAAAAAAAGCGCAGCAGTGTGGCCTAACCCTTATTAGGCAACTAATTTTGTCGTCCATTGAAGACCTCGTGATCAGACAAAATTTACCACTGTTTCTGCACTTGGCAACTTTGACATGGATAAATTCAACCGACATTGGTCCATCACAGACAAAAATAAGCTCTAGTTGTCATGGTCGACCAAAATATTGAAACGTGTGCACAGCCTAAAGGTTCGTACACACGTGATCGCGGGTGCCGCCCTGCGACGCACAGTGTTTATGAGCGGCCGTTTCGGGCAATAATCGTGCCATGTATGCACACTTTATCGGCCGAATCGGCCACTTGTTCAAGATCCGGTTGGTCGGGCAATGATCCCCAACCGAATGTCCATTTTGCCCGATTAATTGCCCACACACGGCACGTTTATCGTCCGAAATGGCCGTTCATACAAATAGTGTGACTCTCTAAGGCTTTAGAGGTCCTAGTAGTGGTATATTTCGAAGTAAAATTCACAGCCATTTGATATTGATAAGAGGAGATTCCTGGAGCTGGGAGATGAGATGTTCTGCGCAGAGGGGGAGTGGACCTGCTGCAGCTAACTACTAGTGAAGGGGTCGGGGCTACTCGGCAGTCAGCACTTTTAAAGAATGTAGCACTGGCAGGCTGTCTTCCTTTTGCTTGCTCAGTCTCCATTACAACACCCCCTTCTCAAAATCAGGTCATGTCCCTCAGCAGAGCATTGTGTGGCTGGTTCTGGGCTGCACACAGCAGAGAGTAACAAAAAATGTGTGTTTTGCGACCAATAGTTTTCCTGTGTCTGGACTGCTGAGGCCAGTCATTAACTCATACGCTGCCAGCTATAATGAGATGGTGAGGCAATTGCTACAAAGTTTAATCATTCAGCAAATAATGTCCTGCAATTCCTGCCATGATCAATAACAAGGATCTTCAAACTATGGCCCTCCAACTACAACTCCCAGTATTCCATGAATTCACTCTGTAAAGCATGCTGGAAAATGTAGTTTTAAACATCTGGAGAGCTATCGGTTGAGTACCTGACTGACCCTCTGACACACTAAAATATATTTTCCTTTAGGTTTGATAAGCTGTGGCAATTCCCTGTTACATTTTTAATTCTAAGAATGAGGATACTTATACATGTTTTCAAGTTTCATGTTGGTATTGGGAGGATGTGGGTAAGCGACATTACCTTTAAGACAGTGCCTTTAAGATGTGAACTTTTAAGAGGTTCTTTTTGAATTGGGACTATGTCGGTAATGTGTATATAGTAATTTAGTGGCTACTTCCTGTGGGGAGGGTTTATATCGTTGTTCCATGTGTTTGACAGTATACCATGTAATCTTGAGAAAAAAGGCTGCGACCTTCGAAACGTTGAATGTAATGGCTATATATTAAGATAAACATAAGCAAACGAGTGCTGTGTCCACTGGACTGTTTATCAAACTCAGCTGGGGAGTACTTAAATACAGACACGAGCACTGTGACTATACCCTTGTTGAGGAGTGCTGCCTGATTTTGGAATCGTGGTGTATATAATATATATATATATAATATATTTATATATATATATATAATACTAACATTAAGCTCACTACAATAACGGGCCTAGAAGCACAGAGTGCCCCCTTAGTGCCTCCAAGGCCATAGTCCTCCTCCATGTCCCAAGGCCAGAGTACCCTCTTAGTGTCCCAAGGCCAGAGGCCCCCTCTGTCCCAAATCCAGCACCCCCTCTGTCCCAAATCCAAGCTCCCTCCTCTGTACCAAATCCAAGCTCCCTCTTCTGTACCAAATCCAGCCTCCCCCTCTGTCCCAAATCCAGGGCCCACCCTCTGTCCAAATCCAGGGCCCACCCTCTGTCCCAAGCAACCTTACCTGCAGTCTGTTTAATTGCTGTTCTCCCTCTGTGTGTTTCCTGTGTTTCTCCCTCTAGTGGTGAGTCAATAGGAACTGCAGACACTCTCCCTCTAGTGGTGAGTCAATAGGAACTGCAGAGACTCTCCCTCTAGTGGTGAGTCAGTAGGAACTGCAGTGACACACACACACGGAAACAGGGACGCACACTTAGGGTTTTATTATATAGGATATATATAATATACTGTGTATATATATAGTACTCCGTAAGTCCCGCACTCACGCTCACAGTTCACATGCCCCGGTGCCTCTGTGTGATATAAACAAAACTTCCAATGAACAGAGCACTCGTGGGTCTTTCTTACTTCAACAGCAGCCGTCCCAGGATGTGACATCAATACAGGTAAGTGAAACTTAAAACTTTAGGTAAAGCCAACCCTCCCCCTGCTTTTACCTAAAGTTTTAAATTTCACTTACCTGTATTGATGTCACATCCTGAGGACGGCTGCTGTGTCAGCCGGAAACGCGTAGATGCACCAATAAACATTGAAGTAAGAAAGACCCACGAGTGCTCTGTTCATTGGAACTTTTATATATATATATAATATATATATATAAATATATATATATATAATTGTAAAAAGCTGGCAATACATTAGTTTCACTCTTACACTCATTTCTTGTAATTTAGTTATCTCTGTCTTTTTTTAGTTGAATTGACGATCTTGCCTGTTGGTAAATCATGGCTAATCATGTGGTTCCCTACTGAACCGTACAATTGGTAACACAAATTGTCGCCAGCAGCCGCTATTTCCGTGACTGACAGTCATTTGTTACAGTCGAACGCTCGGTCTTGAAAATGAGTTCCCCCATGTGTACCCAGCCTTAATTGCAGCGGTTGTGCAGGTATCCTAAAAGCCACCTGTGCAGCTGCTACAAGGTAACCAATAGCGGATTTGCATCTGTTTCTATTTGACTATTTAACAACAGGTAATAATGTTAAATATGTATGTAAGAGTTTGTAGACAGCCACAAAGACACTATTGAATGTACTTATGGCAAATTAATCCAGAGCAAGTGCGGATCTGTCTAAATCACCATCATTTATAAATGAATCATCTTTTGATAAGGCTTTTATTAAAGGGGAACAGTGGTCCAAAAATGACTTTAGGTAAATTGATAGGAATTGCTCCCCTGGGAATTTTTGCAATTTATTTCCATTGTTTATTTTGCATAGTTTTGAAGATATTTACATTTTTGTGTGTGATATGGCAGCAGCATCACCAGGTCCCCTGCACTTCCTGCTTCCTACTCTGAAACTGTCAGTCAATCTGTCCTGTGTCTCCTCCTCCCCTTTGCAGCCCCCCTGGTCTCTCCCACTCATGGACCCCATGGACCCTCCAGTTGCAGGCCCCCCATGGCCCATTATCTTACACCCCCATGTGGCCCCGCCCACTAGCGGGTGCCGAGGCTCCGCCCACCCATGGGTGTCATGACTCCGCCCACTCACAGGTGCTGTGGACGGACCCTCCCCCTGTGGAATCAGCCTTTTCAGGCAGAGTGAGAACTCTGCCTGAAAAGGCTGTTTTCACACAGTGAAAGAGAAGGGCTGTAGGTTCCCTTACCTTCTCTGTCAGGACTTCACACAGCAGAGAGGAGGAGGGACTTCCTGTCTCCCTCATACACTGAGAGAGTCTGAGGCTGTGCTCGCCGGCGGCACTGTGCAGGAGAAGCCTCAGGAATGTCACAAGTCAGCATCCCACCTATTAACTTTCTGGTCAGTCATTTCTGTATATCTTGGGCTGTGGAGCACATAGAGAGGTGGTTGATGGCTCGTTTTAAAGGTAGAAAACTGGCCTTTCATTTAAACTTAATTTGTTTGGAGACCCCTTTAATGTTTATTTACATTGGTTTGGTTCACAATATGTCTTTAACATGTTTGATAATGTTTAAATTGAAGCCCACCATGGGTGTTTACAGTATTTTTTTAGCCTGTAATCTTTGACTTTGAACATTTTTTAACATAGGCTTAAACGGCATGTCCTCCCCCAAACTGTAATTAAACTCACTACTGGCACCATTATGTAGTTTAAAATAAACCTTACTTTACATCTCTGCTCCTTATGGTTCTCAAGATATGCCTTTTCAAAGTTCAGGAAACTGAAGAGTCCAAGCTGTCTGTGAGGCTTCTGATCCATGCTGATTCCTCATCCTCGTCAAGGTCTGGGGCAGAAAACCACCGGTATCCATCCTCAGCCACCCTCTGTTAGGGGTGGGATCTGCCCACCCCTAACCGCCGCAATATTTCCTAAAAAAAAACGATCGGTACTTACAGAGCCTTCTCTCCCGCTGCTTGCAAGCAGGAGGCCAGATCAGATCGCTGTGGGAGAAAAGGCAGTTTATTTAGAAATGTGGGGATTTTTTTAAAGAAATATTGTGGTGGTTGTGGGATGGACATGCCCTTTAAATCTGTGTTTTCAACTTGTACAATAATCCATGAATGCAGCATTCAGGTTGTAGGGACAAGGCAACAACAGTGGATATACAACACTAAAAAGTCTAGTCTGGGTACCCACTTGGCAGGTTTTTGAAAGATAACAGGTAGTATCTGCAAGATAGGCTACATACAGTCCCGAGTGTTCTTCCTATACACAGCATAGGGAGAACGCTCTGGACTGAGTTTCCCCTCGGCCGTGACCGACTCCCCTATAGGGAGTCTACCGTGGCTGAGGGAAATTTTCCCTCTTTCCCAAATTAGTGCTCAGCCGACCTAAATGTTCGGTGGATGCACGCTTGTTCGGGAAAGCAAGGTACACACAGAACCGATAAAGCCCCGATACCGTCGGATCCAACGGTAATGGGGCTTTATCAGTATTGAGTGTACCTAGCTTAAAGGGGATGAAAAGGCCAGTTTCCTACCTTTAAAACGAGCCATCAACCACCTTTCTACGTGCTCCCCAGCCCAAGATATAAAGAAATTACTGACCAGAAAGTTAAAGGGTGGGAGGATGACATTCCTAAGGCTGCTCCTTCACCTCGCCACCAGCGAGCACAGCCTCAGACTTCAGTGACAGGACAGGAGACAGGAAGTCCCTCCCCCTCCCTGCTGTGTGAAGATCACCACAGAGAAGGTAAGGGAATCTACGGACCTACTCTCCCACTATGTGAAAACAGCCATTTAGGCAGAGTTCTCACTCTACCTGAAAAGGCTGTTTTCACACCGTTTTCTGTAAGGGGTGGGTGGGTCTGAGTGTGCAATGGCACCTGTAAGTGGGTGGGACCATGATGCTCATGAGTGGGTGGGGCTAAGTCATCCATGAGGGGGCAGGGCTAAGGCACCCCCGAGTGTGCCACATGGGTCTGTAAGGGAAGGGGCCTGCAAATGGAGGGGCCATGGGGTCCATGAGTGGTAGGAACATGGGGGGCTTGCAAGGGGAGGAGGAGACACAGGACAGATTGACTGTCATCCGCTGACATGGTTTCAGAGCAGGAAGCAGGAAGTGCAGGGGACCTGGTGGTGCTGCTGCCATATTACACACAAAAATTTAAATATCTTCAAAACTATGCAAAATAAACAAGGAAAATGAATTGCAAAAATTCTCAGGAGAGCAATCCCTATCAATTTACCTAAAGATATTTTTGGACCACAGTTCCCCTTTAAGTTGCACAAAGTAGTAAGGGAGTGCCATTCATGCACTTGTCATGACTGGTGCATATTCAGTCAAGAACACAACCAAGTAGTCATTTTTCTTAAGCTAAAATTTGGGAGGTGCATAAGATAATGTTTTATTTGAAACACTTTCACAAATCTTAACAAGTTTGACATTGACCACAAATAAAATTTCATTTAAACTGATTTATACTACATACTAGCAGACATTGCAATCTTGCCATCTTTTGGCAATCCTTTTTTGCCATAAAATAAGTGTGAACTGAAATGAATGCTAACAACAAATGTGAACATTAAAGTTAATTATACCCACTTACTATGAGTTGTATTACTCACACCGCAACATCAGTTTCCAAGATTGAGTCACTATAATGTATCACAAACGCAAATAAAAACATCATAACTATCTGTCGTTCAAAAATATATACATTGAAGCAGCAAAAACAAATCTGCCAGATAAGCAGAATGAAAAAGTTGCAAGTGAAGCTGCAAAACATGTCATTCAACAGAATATTATAAGTCTTGCCATTGATGTCCATAAGTGCCGTATATACGGAGGTATAAACCAAGGTTTTCAAGGCTTTAAAAATAGCAAAGAATAGAACCTCAGTTTATACTCCGGTCAATCACTTACCTTCTCCGTAATCCTGCGGCTGCTTGCTCCACATCCTAAAGCATGCTGGGAGTTGTCGTTTTCAAACATGGAGTGCCGAGGAATGGGGGTTACTGTATAGGATTACTGTCCATTTAAAGGGCAGCTAATGACTTAAAACAATACAGAATCAAGAGGATGGTATCTATTGTTAAAAAGATTGACTTCTGATTCTGTATTGTTTTGAGGCTTTAGTTGCCCTTTAAATGGACAGCAGAATTCCCATACAGCAGTCCCATACTGGATTTGGCTATTACTGTATGGGACTACTGTAGGGTAATTCTGCTGTCCATTAAAAGGCAACTATACTAATTCAGAAGGTAGTAGTGTTCTTATTTTCCACCCTCAGTTTATACTCGAGTTAATCACTTTTACTTGTTTTTTCAGGTAAAAATAGGTACCTCGTTTTATACTCCTTATGGCATGGCTGGAGGACGGGCACATCTATCAGTTGGATCTCTACCGGTCACATTGTGTGGCTTGGTGGAGGTTCATAGATGATGTGCTCATCCTGTGGCATGGCGGCATTGATACCCTATCGCGGTTTCATGCCGAACTGAATGATATACATCCGTCCATTAGGTTTGATATGCTGAGCAATCAGTCCAATGTACATTTTCTGGACATCAACATAATCAAGAGTGATAATATGATCCACACTTGTTTATTTCAGAAACCCACCGATCGTAACCAGCTATTACTTTACTTAAGACAGCACCCTCCACACACTAAGCGTGCGATACCCTTTAGCCAGTTAAAGAGGGTTGACAGGCTAGTTGATGATGCTAACAATAAAAAAATTCAGGTGGATGACGTGTAAAAAATTTAAATTGAGAGGCTATCCTAATGCTGTGATACATGAAGCCAGGGATAAAGTCACAGTTCAGAGGGTGGAACATCAGCCCAGAAGGGATATGTTAACATTACAATCTTCAAAGGTATGTCCTTTATCCTTAAGATGCAGGTACACGGCTGAGTCCTGACCCGAGGAATTGGCTGCATCTTAAGGATAAAGGACATACCTTTGAAGATTGTAATGTTAACTTGACTGGTTCAAGAGAGGTGTCAAGGAGTCCATTTATGTGAAAATAAAGAAACCAAGCCTAAATAGAGGTGGGGGGGTTCGACACCAACTGCCTACCATGTAAAATGCTGTTTTGACACCTTGCACTGGGCGTTCCTATAACATCTCTTAGCCACTATGCAATCCTGCCCTTAACACCTGGCTGTGATATGCTAATTGGGATTTTTCAGGGTACATAATTGCCACAGATTCTTGTACAAGTCATTCTGAATTGAGAAAGCCAGTCGGATGACTAGCGAAACATCTTCAAGAACTAAACTTCAAGTCCAGTTGATCTGATTGAATACAACAAATATACCATGACCTGGATGAATGAGAACCTTCACAAGCATACGTTTTGTGATATATGTACTGATATGTCCATGCGGTCTTCTTTGTTGGGGAAACCAAACAGAAATAAAGTTGCAAATAACGCAACACAAATCTTCCATTCAACTGAAAAATACAACGTTACCTGTACCCAAACATTTTGATGAGATGAAACACAATGCCAGTTAATCACGATTCATGGTATTGGAGCATGTTAAGAATGATCCCAAAAAGGAGGGGACAGACAATTAAAATTAAAACAGAGGGAAGTGTGGTGGGTTCAGAGGTTGGGTACTCTGACTAGGGGCCTTAATAGAGATTACGACCACTATGAGGGTTATTTAATAAAAGTTCTTATCGTTAAAAGTGGTGCTAATTTTGCCCCAACCAATCAGATGTTAGCTTTCAAATGTTAAATAATATCTGATTGGTTGGGGCAAAATTAGCACCATTTTTAACGATAAGAACTTTTATTGAATCTCCCTGTATGTGTTTTTGTAGAAAACACTTGATGTTGTAGTTCCCCCAGTATACCATGGGAGGGCAATATGCCACATTGTATCAGTTGCTATTTACTTGTTTTCCATTGTATCAATTTCCTGTTTAAGGCTTTATTACCAGTTTGTTAACTAATATTGTATACCTTCTGTGATCTTTGCTTGAGAAAGAGCTGCTGCCCGAAATGTCGCATATTTTAACACATGTCTTGATGATATTTATAAAAGTTTTTATGTGTAATATCCAAGTGCTGCGGTAGTATTGAAAGCATATGTACATTTTGTTGTATACAGCTCTGCACCAGACACGTGAAGTTTGGGAGATGCTGCAGCCCTGCTGTGACTATTTGGATATATATATATATATATTTTCAGTGCAATATCCAAAGTAGGTCAGTCAAGATGCTTTTTTATCTGCAGCTTTCTATCCAAATACAAGTGCTTATGTAAAAATGTAATTATTTATTCAAAAAAATCAGTCATAATATTTCCATGTCATTTTGACAGATAATTGTAAATTAAAAAAAAAAAAAAAATTACAAGGCTCTTTTTTTCCATCATAAAATACGTTATCCACTTTTTAATACACGCATCAAAATCTCCAAAATGCTAAATCATTTTTGTGCTTCAACTTCTCCTATATGGATTTCATAATAGCAAGCACACGTCCATGCACAGTGACGTCACACGCGGGCGTGCATGCCGCAAATGGACTGTGATTTCTTGGACTTACACAAGAAGGAAAGCCAGGAAGTCTCGGGGGCGGAGCTAAACACAATACAATCCGGATCCAAGATGTCAAGAGCTTTAGATCATCACAGGTAGGCTCAGTAGGGGCGTAGAAAAAAAAAAGGGGGAGAAGATTAGTTAATACAAAGAATAGAATTCTAGTGCACAAACAATTCTCGTTGCAGGCTGTTTGTAGTAGCAACCTTATGGAGGTAGCCAATACGCAATTAGAATTGTTTGTGCACTAGAATTCTATATTTTGTATGTATTGTATTTTTGGTCTCTTGTTGCACTTTAATATGGATGTACAACAGCCCAATTTTCTATATATTGTGTGTTACATTGAAGGTTTGACCAAGCCTTCTGGGAAATTGTACTCCACCCAGAGTTAGGTCATGTGCTCGTTTGAGCAAAGTACTTTAAACTAGGGAGTCATCTTCAAGCATATAGGCCACACAGGAGAAGCTGTCAGTTCATTCAGCCAAAAAGGCAAGTACCAGTAGGTTAGGACCCAGTTAAAGAAAGCAACCTTGACGTGGGACTGGGCTTAAAATAATTTGGGCAACTTATTGAACGAATTGCTTTTATTTATCCAGCTTTAAGCAGGCTGTTTGTAGTAGCAACCTTATGGAGGTAGCCAATATGCAATTAGAACTGTTTGTGCACTACAATTCTATTTTTTGTGTGTATTATATTTTGGTCTCTAGTTGCACTTTAACATGGATGTACAACAGCCCAATTTATTTTTATTAGAGATGATTAGTTAAAGCTGCAGCTTCCAATTATATGTAACTTGATTTTAGTGTACTTATCCTTTAAGATAAAAACCGCTGCTTGTAAAATGTGTTCTTTAGACATTAAATAGATAGTATATGGCCAGCTTAACACACCTAGCTGTATACAATACATACAATCATATTTGCCAAAGTCAAATTTATAGTGTACATTTCAATTAGCACCTTAAGCAATATTTAAATAGTGTGTCCATCCAAAAAGATACTGGGAAAATGCTTGATAACAATTAGGTTTACAAGTAGTGCTTTTTGGGAAATTGAGCAAGATAAGTTATAAGAAGTAATAAAGTTTTTTATTTGAGTGTTTATTAAATTGTTAAGCATGTCAATATTGTCTTTTCATTTGATTAACAAGTATACATTATTAAAGGTCTTTTGGACCAAACTATTACCCTAAAAAAAAAGTCACCTGACCTTTAATTTAGATGGGGGGGCAGGGACAAAAATAGAGCAAGGCTTGGAAATATATTGTATATATAAACAACTGACATTGTTAATATATTTGCTATGGTTTATGGAGGCCACATACCAAGCAAACAATTTTGTAGATAAATTATGCTAAAATTTAAAAGGGGAATAGGTTGGACTTGATGGACGAATGTCTTTATTCAACCTTAATTACTATGTTACTATGTTACTATGTTACTATGAAATTGCAATTTTTATTATACTTTTTCCTCTTTGTGAAAACTGTCGGCCTTTTTCGAGACCTTTTTACAGACAAATTGTTAATTTAGAAATGTTTTATATTAAATTTAGGAATTGAGACATTGTACTTATTGGACAAATTTGACAAGCAAAAATGGGTATAATAATACCAAATGCTGTCACTACCTTCCTTAATGTAGTGAGTGGTTTGCACTGCACATGGGGTAGGTAATTGCCTAATTGGGCTATACGGCTAGTACTTACCCATGTGCAGTGGTCAGTGGAGCAGCAGGAGGAGAGAATCCATAGGTCCCGGTGCAGAGGTAGCGCAAGGGCGCATTTTCTCAGTAGTGCAATGCTACTGTGCAATGATGTCATCACACCGGATGCATCGTGACCTCACACAGCCATGGATTACTATTGGGAAAATCGACTTACATTAGGTAGGCTTTGTTAAAAAAAACACTTTGCCAAAGATCCGGGGCACGTGCCCTGAATATTTAAAGGGTATGTCCACCCCCAATCTAATTTTTTACTATTTGCCTGGAAAGTCAAGCAGAAGGCGTCGGGGAATGAAGGCTGGTAAGTACATTTGGGGGACCTGTCACTGCTATAAAACTCACGATGTCGAGGTTTATAGCCATTTCCAGGCAAATAGTAAAAATTAATTTGGGGGGTGGACATACCCTTTAAACATTGCGACACCACTGGCCATCTACTATATAATGACACTGTGTATTGTTATAACTGTATTAGTGTTATACCTATCAGCCATCTACTACATAATGAAAGTGTATTGTTAAAACTATACCAGTGTTATACCTATCAGCCATCAGATGTAAAAACAAAATATCATAACATTCTTTAACATGTTGAGATTAGAGCACAAGTTTTAAGGTGTTGAACATCATCTTAAAAACAAAGTAAATGTTTCAGCACATAATGACAGCAATTGTAAAAAATAGGCAGATTGCATGTCCTCCCAAAATGAATTGCAGCGCATGCAATGTGCTCACCCACATTACAATTCTGACACAATAATGGATCACCGGCGCAATCATTACCATGCAGTAAATACCACTATTGTAGGCTAGGCTTTAACCATGGGCATGTTTAAATGATAAGTTTTGTGTCTTTGAAACAATGTGTAAAATAAATACACATTATTATTAATAATAATAAGCGTCATGAGGTTAATACATATAATTGCAATATCCAAACACTAAAATACAGTTTGGACATTGCAGAATGGTCATTGTCAGATTCACAGGCTCTGCAATTGTTATCGTTCTTTTACGTGAGGTACCGCTGGAGTATAATAATGACAATTATTGTAAAATAACAATAATGGGTGTAAAATAACGATTACAATCGTAGTACTATATCGCTCTGTGACAGGAGATCTGGTCTGGTTATAGAGGGAAGATATATAAGTCCCAAATTTCTGTGCAGCGTCTACCCTGAAAGGTGGAATAATAGGCCCAGAAAAATGTGTGTGTGTAGATACAAATGCAGGTTGAATTTGCACAGACAGTTTAGGGTCTCTGGGTCTAGAACAAATGGAAAGCGGGTGGGCTGTTTGTTCCATTCCACTGGTAATCCTGCACAGCTCTTTGGTTAAGCCCTGAGAGGCCAGGTAGATGTTACACCTGTGCTAATCAGGACTGTTAAAACACAAGTCTGGGGTGTCTCTCTCTCCCTCTCCCAGCATTTTAGGTCCTCACCCTGGGTACTTTGCAGGAGTGGGGGGAAAGGAACGAGGGGGAGGTGAGTATAATTGTCCTTTAAAACAGGAGGTACTGCAGATAGGTCCGTTAGTATGGAGGGGGAGAGCAATTGCAGGATAATGAGGTATCCAGCTAGGTTACAATTATAATTTTTGGTCTTTCCCGAATGACTGCCAGGCCAGCGGGAATATTTGGCGGCCGTGCGCTTGTTTGGGAAAGACTCTACACACAGACAATAAAGCCCTGATACTGTGGGATTCCACAATATCGGGGCTTTATTGTTATTGTGTGTGCCTAGCTTTGGGTAGGCCAGTTCCTGTACTTATAAAATAGAGGAGGAATATAATTCCAGTACTAGTTATTGATACTAGTACCAGTTCTGATACAGGTACCAGTATGGTACAGGTTATGATATAATACTTTTTCTGATTCTGGTAACAATATGATACTGATACCAAAATGATACTGGTACCAATAGGATTCTGCTAATGGTTCTGATACCAGTACCGATATTATAACAGTAGCGATATGGCACCTGTTCTGATATTGGTGTCAAAATGGTACTGGTTCCGATACAGTTCTCGATATGGTACTGCTTCTGATACCAGTGACGACATGATACCAGTTCTGATTGCAGTTCTCATACTGGTGCACGTGTGATGTCATCTCACACGCGTACGGCGAGATGACGTCACGGAACTCACAGGCATTACCGTTTGAGGCTGAATCAGGAAACGGCAGAGGAAATCTCAGAGGGGCGGAGCTTAACATTGAGCATACCAGTATCAAGATGTCAGCAATTTTGAATCTACAAAGGTAAGATTCGTACACATGTGCAATTGCGGGTGCCGATCGGTGCCCGATCCGCCAGGTGGATCTCTGGACGAGCGAACGTTTCGGCCAATAAAGTGCCCATATACGGGCCGATTAGCGGCCAAAACGGCCTTTCATACACATCGCACGTCATGGGTTGGCACAGGTGATAGCACGTGTGTACGAACCTGTAGGCTCTGGAGGGACATAGGTAAAAAAAAAATATGGCACCAGTTTTTTTTTTTAAAACTCCATCTTCCAAATGAACATAACTTTATTTCACAGTGTACTTATGCTTTAAGCAGTGTACACACTTCCAATTCTTCCTCTTGCACTACTCATTCATTACACAGGCAGATTTTTTGCCCCAGTCCACCAATACTTTCGTGTTATCAGTTTTGAAACATCTGTGCTGGTTTTGGGCCCAGCCAATATCGATATCGGATGAATGGCCGATCGGGTACATTGGTAAATCACGGCAGATAGTGCAGTTCCCTATGGGACCTCCCCATCGGTGACACAAACTGTCGGACGTGGAACTATTTGTCCCAGCTGAGTGCTAATGGCTAACATTTGGTAAGGACAAAAAAGTCCGGTCATGTTTACCCAGCCTAAAGCTGGGTACACACAGTAACGATAAAGCTTTATCGTTATGTGTGTACGTTCATTTCCCAAACGATCGGGTCGGCTGAACGCTTGTTTCGGGAAAGGCCGAAAATTTCCATCGGGCGCACTAGACTCCCTATAGAGGAGTCTAGCGCGGTTGATGGAAACACACAGTCCTGAGCATTCTCCTATGAAGTTCATAGGGAGAACGCTCGGGACTGTGTGTTTGCAGATCTTTGAAAGATGGCAGACAGGATCTTGCAGATCCTGTCTGTCATCTTTCAGAAATCTGGACTGTGTGTACCTAGCTTAACATTCTTGCTTTAACACCTAAAACTGGGATAGTGCTGGGGGAGGTTTGGGCTGGGTTGGGTCTGGGTGGTACTTCACATAACAAAAGAACAGGAGGTGAAACATCAGGCAGGATGGTGGCTGCACTACACAGATAATACTTGATTGCATTTGTAAGTAATTAAATAATGCAACAGTGTGATAGGAAAGGAAAGTAGATGCAAGGGAAAACATAGGCCCTGGCACATCCATTTAAATGGACATCCAGGTTTGTATAGTCCAGTTGATTACCATCCATAGATGTTTATCTTATGGTCCTCTATTGTTGTGACTCCTTTGAAATTCCATTTGGGACAATAGTATCTGTTTGTCTATGCTGGGTGTATAATCAAACAAATATACTTGGCTAGGAGTAATTGCATTTTATAATCTGTTCCTGACTATCAGCTGTTCCCAGCCCAAATCCAGAGTGTATGTTAACCCTTTCATTGCACAAGGCTGTGTGAGCACTATGAAATGTAACATTCACCCTTTTGTGTCAAACACATACAAACACTTGGCCTAAAGCAAAGGTCACATTTGAGAAAGGACCCCAGGTCTGAAACATGTCATGTGTGAATAAATATTGCTGAATTGAGATATCTTAGGAGTCTCCTCGTTTCTGGATCTGCCTACAACTACTCACCTCTTTACTAAAGCAAAGGTGATTGGATATCATGCCATTCATTCACACACTCTTCTGATTAAACAAACAACACATAATTACAATATAAAAACATTTGAAATACATAGCCAGTACACACCATGCAATTATTCCAGATTTTCGATTATTAGTTAAGTGTATCGGTCGATGTAAATCATGAGTTAAGGTTCGTACACATGTGCGATCGTGGGTGCCGACCCGCGCCGCGCGATGTGTGCGAACATCTGCTTTGGCAGATAATCTTGCCATGTATGGGCCATTCGGTTGGATGGATCTTTGAACGAGCGGACATATTGACCGATATAGTGCCCATACATGGAACGATTATCGGGCACTCGCGATCGCACATGTGTACGAACCTTACGTCCTTGAGACATTTGCATTGTAAAAATAATAGTAGAAAAGTCTAAAATGTTTACCAGATAACACAACGTCCTTATTTTAAAGAGGAATGTTTAAATCCTCCCCTTCATCAGGTGCAATGCTGTATTTTAAGGACACATCTGTTTGCCATCTTTAATAAAAGGGAAATTACTTTTCAGTGGCAGGCATTCCACAGTGTGTGCAGTGCACTTTGGGCAGTATTAATAAAGCAGAGGTATCTTCGAATATCTCTTATTGTAAAATATTGTTCCTTAGGCTGAGGTCCCACTACAATGCACTGAAGTGCACGCGCAAACAAGAGCATTATCGCTTGTGTTGCGTGTGCGATTTCAGTGTGCATGCAATTTTGCTATTTAGCATTATGGAAACGCATGCGTCTGTGCAAAAAAAGTTCATTGCAAAACAGAAACGGATGTGCATTGGAAATCCCGTGAACCCCCTAGTGCATTTTGCCGTGTTTTGCTATCTGTGTGACTTTTTTTTATAATGTAAATCATGGGAAGTAGGCCCCACTGTGTGCGTTGCGATCTGTTGCAATTTTAGAACGCATTCGATAACCATTTTCAGTTCATTTTTGACGAAATCGCACTTAATAGAGGTCAAAGTGCATAGAAAAGCTGATACAAGTGACACAATCTGACACCTTCAATATGGCATGCAATTTTTTGTTTTACCCATAATCCCCTGCGAAACGCAAACACATGTAAATGCGGATCGCAAATGTGCACAGAAACTCACAGCGTTTTACGTGCGCTCAAGTTGGGCCTCAGTCTTATTGCTATTTAACAATGGGGATCACTTTTTATCATTTATCATTTTAAGTATGATTATTTAAGGAGCAGTATGCATTTGTGAATAAATCATTGCTTTTTAAGTCCTTGGAGTGCTCCGTGAATATATTTGTTTTTTATATTATATGGTAGCACCGAGGCTGAAAAACATCAAGTTACAGAGTGCGGAAGATCTTCTATTACTTAATTATATTTTTAGGAAGAGATATTTTTATTTAAGGACCAAAAACCGTTTTAGGGAGGGATATTCTGTTTTAGGGAGGGATATTTTTATTTAAGGACCAATATCTGTCTTAGGGGGGAATATTCTTATTTAAAGACCAATATCTGTTTTAGGGAGGGATATTCTTATTTGAAGACCAATATCTGTTTTAGGGAGGGATATTCTTATTTAAAGACCAATATATGTTAGGGAGGGGTATTCTCATTTAAAGACCGATATCTTTTTAAGGGAGGGGTATTCTTATTTCAGTATCGATACCCGTTTTAGGGAGGGATATTCTGAAGGTTCATACACACGTGCGATCGTGGGTCCCGACCCGTGATGCACGATGTGTAGGAACGAACGTTTTGGACGATAATCGGTCCGTGTATAGGCAATTTGTCGGCCGAAACGGATGTTCGGTTGGGGATCGTTGACCAACCGACCTGGCGGATCTCTATACAACCATTTCGGACGATAAAGTGCCTGCACACGGGCCGAACCTTTATTTAAGGACCAATATCTGTTTTAGGGTATTCTCATTAAAAGACCAATATCCATTTTAGGGAGGGGTATTCTTATTTATGGACCAATATCCATTTTAGGGAGGGGTATTTAAGAAGAAGTATTCTAATTTAAATATCAATATTTAGGTATGAGTAGTGTTATTTTCCAACGAGTTATTTAACGCTCTTTTTTTAGAAAACCCTACTTATGATCACTATTATATGTCTGAATCACATAAAGTATGTTTTTAATCTGGTAGTAAAAAAGGGAAGTGCACATAAATTTATAAAGGTTAAAACATAATGCAAAGAAACATACAAACGTGTGATTAGCTTGTGTGTACATGTGGTTGAGGTGTAAATTTAGTATGATTTACTTTTTCCCTTATTTGCTCTGCAGGTATATTATCCATCTAAAGTCTAAGTTTGCCTGATTTGGACGAACGGGCGACCGAGTCTGTCCCACACCAGCAGATATTTTTGGCCGACCGACCGATAGTGCTGTGGATCGGTCGGTCGGCTGAAAATATCTGCGTACCCAGCCTTACATTTTAAGGGGCAATGTTACAGAGGTTAAAGCAAGAGAAGCATAAGGGTTTAATTGTGCCATTTCTTTTACTCTTTTGCTTTTTAACGCTTTTGTTACAGGAACCATAATTGCAAAGAAAATATCTTGCTATTCGTTATAGAATATATGTGTATATTTGTATATAATCTGTAGTCTGTAGCTATGTCTGCTGTTTACATTGATTTGCACTATTCATCTATAGAATGAAACTAAAGGTTTGCACATGTGCGATTGCGGATCCTGAGCCACGACGCACGATGTGTACAAATGTTCGTTTCAGGCGACAATCGGCCCATGTATAAGCATTTTATTGTCCGAAACAGGCGGTCGTATGGTGATCTGCCTGGTCGGTCGGCAACGATCCCTGACCGAACAGCCGTTTTAGCCGATAAAGGGCCTACACACGGGACAATTATTGGCCGAAACAAATGTGTGTACGAACCTTAATTGTCAAGATACAATAAACATCCTGCAGCAGACAGATGTGATTGCCACACCTTTCTTTGTGAGCTACAGATGTGTTTACCATATCCAGTTGCCTTTATCTCTTTATCAAAGACCACCTGCCATGGTTTTGTCTCCAGTGAGAATGTCTAGGAAAAAAGCATATTGAAGTTCACTTTTATCCAACACTTGGATGCAGACACATCAGTAATTCCACCCTCACAGGAACATCAGTATCAGAAGTGACAACAAACCGAGAATCGCACTCCAAGTAAGGAATAACATATTTATTTGTGACCATACATCAACTCACAATGTTTTGAGGGATATGGTCCCCCCTTCTTCAGGTCTATGAAACCGCTAATTAGCTTAACTCTGTGAGAAGTCCTGTTTCCTATTTCCTTGGATTAATTATCTGATGTACTGTTTATTTTGTGGAATATCCAATTGGATCTGAGCAAAATTTTGAATTATTATGGGTGGTTACATGTTCATACAATCCAAATCCTCCTCAGGTTAGCAAGGGGAGAGCTATATGTAATACTTGGAGAGACAGAAGGCCCTAGGAGAGCATTAAAGTTAAGAAAACCTGGAATATACCAGCTAAGAAGCGATCCACACAATATATGTATGGTAACTATGAGGGATTGATATGCACTAGCCTTTATATGTTTAATGTATAAATGTTAAATTTGTATTTTTTGGTTTAAATGTTTGTTAGCGTTTCTTTAAGGAAATATATATATATAGTGTTGTCTTTATTTCTCAAAGACTCTGTTGTCATGTAATAAATTTCTGTTGTTTGGTTGAACTTTCTCTATGCAGTAGAATCCTCATTTCATTTATATACATTTATTGGAAATATATATTTATCTAATATTTTATTAAATATTTACAGGGCAATGTATGTATGTAATAAGTTCTTTTCGTTAAAAATGGTGCTAATTTTTCCCCAACCAATCAGGTGTTAGCTTTCAATTGGAAGCTTACATCTCATTGGTTGGGGCAACGATAAGAACTTTTATTACATCGTCCTGTTACTCTTTAATAATTAATTACATTGAGTAACTTTTTTTCTTGACCACAGTGTCATATTGTTGATTGTTATAAGGTGTTAAAAGTATATTTAATTATAGTATTGCATTTTTAAAAGTCTTGTGATATGTGGGGAAACATTGTGGGGTAGACCATGGTAAGTGTTACTGTGCAGTGATCCGGACCACATAATTGAACAGGTATCAGGTAGAAACACAACCCTTATTCGCTTGATGCGTTTCGAACTGCACACAGCTCTTACTTATGATTAAAAGACAACAATATACAAAAAAAAAACATTTTTTGTCCACACACTTCCAGCAGCTGAAATTACTTACTTACATTTACAGCTGTGCTGCCCTCCCTTAGATATCCCACAGCAAAGATGAGTGGTAAAAGCCCGCCTCCTAGATGGCCCAGGGCCATGATTAACATATCGCTTGTCATTCGCTGGTGGTAATGTCTGTTACAACCTCTCTCCTCCTACTCTGCCGGTTAAACAAACTTGAAATGTCCAGTTGCTAGGATACAGCCTACATAAGCTGATGAAGGATGGGTGGAGGTGTGTTTTCTCGCATGCTAGCTCTAAGTGACAGTTAGTGGCAGACAGAATTGTTACTCCCCCTTCACAGCACAGCTAATTGAAGGCTCGAAATCAGGAAAAAACTGTACAGAGAGGGCTGCATACCATTACTCTTTTTAAAGTATTTTTTTTACAAAATGCATTGAGGCAATACAGTTATCCTTTAAGGAATGTGCACCGTCTGAAATGCGTCAAGCGAATAAAGATTGTGTTTTTACCTAATACGAGAGTGTTCAATTATGTGGTCTGGTTCAGTGCATTTTAACCTATGACACTTACCTGGGTTTGCCATACTTTTGACCCAGCGAAGGGCCTCGGCCTTGTTTACACCCGGGCCACCTTTCGCAAGGGGTGAGTAGCTGTATTTACCATTAGATTACTTATTCAATACTCCAACGTTGTCATTCAAGTGAAGGGTTTGGGGCTTTGGCACCCGAACCACCGTATAACACAAGTATAGGTGGCCATACACTATTACGATCGGAATTACGATCTTAAATCGACCGATACTTTGATAGACAGATGTACAATGTTAATTGTACCATAAATATTGTTCGGCATTCAATTTGTTTTGTGCTTAATGTCAAATGACGTCTATTGTGAGATTACATTACATTAACCTTTAATCAGAACTTCAGGAAACACTACAATCATTTTACCAATCAACCTAAAAAACTGACTTTCCCGATCGTAATTACAATCGATTCAACGATCTAATGTCGCATGATAAGAACGGGAAAATGTAAAATTTTTCGGCCAATCGATGGAACATGGGGTCAGTTTATATGTGAAATTTCAAATGATAGAACATACCAGAAAGGGAAACAAACACAAATTGTTATTAAGAAAAGAAGCATTGTGGACCTGTAAATTGGAAACAGTGACCCTTACTGATTTAGGGATTGATGGGGATTAGACCTTTTGTCTGTATTTGAAGACAAAATGAATTGAAGATCTTCAAGTCCTCATATCCTGAAAATCGGAGGCACAAGGTAGGTGCTTGATTGGTTCTTCTGATCAAATTTACAAGAACGCAGGGTTTCCAGACCGGAAACCCAGGGCCGGATTTACACCTCAGGAGCCTGTAGGCCCAAATAAACTGTTGCCCTTAGCCCCACCCCTAAACAGACCACACCCCTAATGCACACCCATTTTCTTTTTTGGGGAAGAAAATAGACTATAAAAGGGTTGTATTGGTGGGTGGAGATTGACAGTCACCCCTCCAACCTCAGGCGCCCCTTGGTGAGCCTACTGTTCCTAATGGTAAATCCAACCCTGCCTGAACCACTAAATCCTACCTGGTGGGTACACTTTCTATCTTTATTAAAACTTACCAAAAGATTCCTTTTTCACTCTGGTCTAACTCCATCTTAAGCTGGGGACACACAGTACAGATGAAAGATGATAGACAGAATCTAGCAGGATTCCATCCATATTGCCTCTGCCTTAACATGCATATTGGCAGTTATCTCCTTTTAAATTTGGCTTCAATTCTTTTTTAACATAACTACGTACTCCTCCACCTTTCCTTTTTTCTCTGTCCTGCCTAAACAAGGAGTATCCTTCTAAATTTACAGCCCAGTCATGAGAACTTTTAAGCCACGTTTCTGCTATACCTATTACATTATACTTTTCATTGAACGCCATATTCAATCTCCAATTCACCCATTTTGTCAGCCAGGCTTTCCGCATTTGCAAACATACATTTTAGATTATGATCCTGTAATTTAAACTGTCAATGACACGAACAATGAAAAGACAGTCTGCAAACGCGCAAATAGACCGAAGAAGCAATGAGTATTAAATGGAGATAGAATGTGTTACCAGAGGTGACGACTTCTGGTCTTCACGTTGGGTTTGTGTAAAGGTACCCATACACAGGCAGATGTTTTTTCAATTAGAAGAACCAATCAAAGTTTACTACCTTGTGCTGCCGATCTTCTGCTGATTTTTAGCTTGAAATCTGTGGGAGATTTGGACTTGAAGATCTTGTTTTTTCAATAAACCACTCAATATTGTGAAGTGGTCGATCATTATAAGAAAAGGAGAGGATTGGGGAAGGTAACTATATTTGTCCTTTAATCATACTTACTTCAAAATATTGTTCCTCTTGTTGCTTTAGGATGAAGAAATTATCCTGTGTCATCAGGAAGCACGGTGCTCTATTTCTATTATGTGCTGCTACACTTTTCATTGAGACTAACGGTATGTTATTTGTACCTTAAAGGGGAGCTGGAGGTCTAATTTTACTTTAAATACCTTTTGAATTAAGTGTCAAATTTACTTTTCACTCAAAGCAAAGTTTTTATTGTTTTCTCAGCCATTTCCATTTTGCCCATTTTAAAAGCCTCTTAGAAGGTATAGCATTACCTAAAGGGCTATGGAAAATACCCAGAAGCCTCCATTCTTTATTTGCATGGTGGGAAATTCCTTGATTGACTCCTTATCCCTGACCTGTTGCCATGTATTTCTTTGATGTCTGGCAGGGAGTAGTTAGTGCTTTTGGCCAAACTTATTAATGTCTGGAAGGAATATTAGTTGCTTAGTCCTACATAATTATGGATTATTGGGAGCATGCCAGTGTGCAACCATATGGGATAAGCCATGATATCACTTTGTGAGCTTTAGGTATCAAGGGAGAAAAGTGAGTAATAATATTAGTGTTTAAGGGGGGGTATAGATTTCAGTGGTGGGGGTATACATGCCTTTTAATAAGATGTGAACATTTGTGTTGTTAATCTGCAGCAACCAACAAGATATTATCAAATGTTTCTAATTGCAGTAGAATAGTAAAAAGGTATAATCTGTTTGGTTGCTGCAAACTAACAAGCTTTGTCTAATTTTACAGCTCATATTAAATAAGCCTGATTGTGTGTCTGTTTGTTTTTTTTCAGCACACACTTCTCCATCTCCTTTAGCATGTTGAGATGTGAAGTAAACCAATTTACAGCTTTTACCTTAAAAGGGTTGAAAGAAAACGGTTTCAATGAAACCTTTAAAAACAGGATTCTGTCTGTTTTATTGCTATAATTTAAAACATCTATGTGTAATGACATAAGATCTATGAAAGTAATTTAATATTTTTTACATTGTTCATTTTATTGTTTTTTTTAAATTAAATGATGCTTTACTGTGTTCTGTTAAATGCTTTTCTGTTTTGATTATTTGTTTTCTATTCTACTTTTGTCTACCTGAAGTTTTAACCAGGGCTGGACAAATCATCCAAATATTTAGGAGCCAGCAACTTATAGCACCCAATGTTCTATGATTGCAGGTGACCTGCCCCCACCCACCCTAACTCCACCCAGCCAACTTAAGCCTTGTTCATTTTTAGGTAAATTTAATTTAAACAAACAAAATAAAAAATGTAGACTTTCAATATAGAACAAAATATGAAATAAAACTACTCTCTCAAATAAATAAAAATACAAGAAAAATATTTTGTATAGGTTTTCATTTTTTTAACAACAGAATATAAAAAAGCAAATTAGGAATGATGATGTAGCCAGCCCTGCTGACTGTGTTGTGCTCCTTTCTGAAATCACAGCGCATGCTATAGCCATGTATGGATCACATGCATTGTGATTTAGGACTGTGTATAAAAAAAAAAGTACAGAGTTAAAAAGCACGCATAAATGCAATGCAGTAAAATAGAACCCGAATACACAGTACATATATAACAAAAATATTTTAACGGCAGTAGTGAGTGGTATGCACATAGTTTATGGGGGGGGGGGTTAAGGTAAATGTATTAAGTTATATAGTCATAAAAGTTATTTTCTTCTAGCGCCAAGATGCGTGAACGGATGTTATGTACCATACAGTAGAGGTGCGAAAATAGTTTCAGAACACCTCTTTGACTAGCTCAATTTAAGTAAGATATTTAAGTACCTTACAATGTTACTTTGAAGGATTCCCTTGGTCGTCAGGAAGCATTTTTCAGTCGCCACGGCGACCTGGCAACTGGTATTTGTCCATCCCTGGTTTATCTATTTACTCATTACAGCCTCTCTACATTTCAGCTTTGTTGATAAACCCATGGCCTTAACTTTACTTTACTAAAAGAACTATTGTGCTTAAAGGGCATTGTCCCAAACCCTCCGGACCGCGACACCTATCCACCTATCAGTTACCAGAAAACGCACTCCAAGCAACCGACAGGCGGATGAAATAGAACAGACCAGGAGGGTTTAGTGAACAAAGCAATATAGCACCAATTAATATTACTTAATATCTATATACTGGCTGCCACTACCTTCCTAAAAATAGGGGAAGGACCTACTAAATATATCTATGGGGTTATCCACACCCCCTAACTTATAATGAGCCTGCAAGAAAAGGGTTAACCATCCCTATTACTCTATACAGTTATCTATATATACCTAAATAATACTTCTTCTATAGTAGTGTAACTTCAGAGACACAAGTTCGTTTTGGGATATAATCCGAATAAGACAATTAGCCTATAAATGATATGTATCATTTATTAAAAGTTGACAAAAGAGCACATAAAAAATATAAAGAAAAACTTGTTCTAAACATAAAAATGGTAACACACAATTGAGGGTAGAATGGGGTAAAAGAAGGAATACTTAGGAGATAAATGGCATCTGATAGTCCGTGAGCAGACTCTGGTTCTTGAAAATCTGAATATAGAAAAAGTCCAAATGATAGTTCTTGAAGAAAACCAATGTATGGTCCGTCTGGTTGGCTAGATGTTTCTTAAAGGGCATCTATAGTGAAATTTCTACATTGCTCTAATCCAGACATAAAAAAAGGTTAGTATATTCTGCCTTATTCTTACCTTCCTCTGTGGCTCTGTGTTTGCACACTGTCTGATTTACTGCAGGGCTCCCAACTCACCCTCCCCTCTCTGGTCATTACCCCGTTCATTAAGTCCGGCTGTAAATTAAGCCTGAGAAACAACCCGCTAATGCGCATTAATCCTCCTACACATGACACACCACTCTAACCTTTTGTAAACAAACAAAAAAAAACCTCGGTATGTAAGCCTGTAGAGAGGAAGTTTCTCCGTTGTTCTGAAGATAGTGCTACGTAAGGAATGGAAGGGGGGAAGTTTGGAGAGCGACTCATAAAACACTGCAGCCCGGTCTCCCTTTGACAGGCAATAAATCGGTGAAAGCTAGGGGAGGAGGGGGACTTCTCTTTCCCTTTACTTCTGTTTTTAACCCAGTATTTGCCAAGCATTTTTGAGAAGTAAGGAGTCATTGGGAGACTTGCTGTAAATCCTGTGTAAGCCTACACATTATACCGGCATGCTGTTAGAGGGTTTGATTGACAGCTCAAGCAGGAGTGGTTTATTGAAATCTTCACTTCTTTTACCTTGTATATCTCAGGACAGAGGTGGAATCTGAAGAAAATAAAGGTACTCTGGGGGTTGGGGGGAATTATTTTTCCCACTATAGATGCCCTTAAAGATGTTATGACGAACTCCTTTCCATTGTTGTGTATCTCCTTATCTACCCCTGACACAGGGTGGTACCCAAGCTTTCTTAGCCAATCACCTACAAGTGTAGGTTGGGCTCAGGGCATGTCCAAAACTTTATTACCCTCAGTATGGGCCACTCAAAAACCAACAATGCTGTCAGTACCCATACCTTGGATACTAAACATCTTACATTTTTTATTTTATTTTGGGTTATGATATCTGCCCCACAAGTTATGATATCTGCCCCACAAGTTATGGCGATTATTGAAAACCTGTTGTTAAAATCTCCCATTAGAGTTCAAACAAGGGTCAAATTCTCATAGGGGACACAAGGGTCAAATTGTCCATCTTATCAGAGCACTTGCTGGTTTTCCAATATGTAAGGAGGGAAGGACATTGTTCTATTGAACCATATGCCAAAGCAAATACAAGAAGAAGGAAGGAAACAGAAGGTACCAATACAATAAAACCAATGGAATTTGCTATTATAAACACCAATCATTAACTACATTAGATCTGCTTATGGGGAAGGAAGCTCAAAATGTACAACTGTTCAAGCAAGAATTTTAACCCCATGACTGCCTGACAGTTAAACAATGTGGGAGCTGCCATACTGCTTGTCATGCCGGTAAAGTGAGGTAATTCGAAAATTAAGAGTGCAATTTCCAGATAGTGTCTATGGGGTTTTACATTGCACTCCTGTTCGTCACAGGCATGTCCATCCCAAGAACAAAAATGTATACTTACCTTCCCCATCACCTCAAACCCAGTGATCATTATAGTTACTTACCTCCCTGCAGTCCCCGAAGCCCATAATTATTACATTTTAACCACCACACTCTCACCCCGGTCCTCGTCTACTTTGTGAGATGCTGGCTTACTTGCGGTGGAGAAAGTTAAGGATAATGGGTGTCAGGGACCACAGGTAAATAAACACAAAGGACGATTTACAGCCTTGAAATAGCAGATTATAAAAATACATTAATGTCCTATTTAAAGATATATGGTTCCTGTGTAAACATAGAAAAGATAATCAATGCACATTCCTAGGCCCCATACAATATCATATTATCTGCACATTGACATACTTTATAAACAAAGGGGTTTTAGTATACATTACTGTGATCACATGAATGAAAAGCCTTCCAACCACGTCAAGGTAACCCCAGTCTGGAAGGTCCTAACGTCTAACCTTTTTTTTTACTTCAATTACCATTAGCAAACTTTTGCATTTCTCATAGTTGTGCACTGGATCCATATAACAGGCTTTCACTTCCCCCCAGCCCTTTTTAAAAATGAGGGAAGAGGCCATCCAGTGCTTTATATTAAAGGCATAGAACCTCCCATTAAAGGGGCGTGTTGGGGGTGCTATTACCACATGGAGGCTTGACCAGGCCTCCCAAATATACATACAATACAAGGATTGTGGAAGCACTCCAATTAGGCTAATTTACAACTACATTTAGCGGAAGTGCTGCTGATCTGGTCAAACATTTATACAAACATAGAAAAGATAATCAATGCACATTCCCAGGCCCCATACAATATCATATTATCTGCACACTGGCATACTTTATAAACAAAGGGGTTTTAGTATACATTACTGTGATCACATGAATGAAAAGCCTTCCAACCACGTCAAGGTAACCCCAGATCAGTAGCACTTCCGCTAAATGTAGTTGTAAATTAGCCTAATTGGAGTGCTTCCACAATCCTTGTATTGTATGGTTCCTGTGTAAAATATAAGTGAACAAAATGTTTATACTATAGTTACTCTTAATTTCTCTTCTACACCATCCCCTTCAGCATATTGAGATGTGAAGTAAATCAATTTACAGCTTTTGCCTTGAAAAGGTAAATGCTTTTCATTTTTATAAACCTGTAACTAAAATCCAATTGCTT
Source organism: Hymenochirus boettgeri (assembly GCA_019447015.1). Classification (NCBI taxonomy): domain Eukaryota; kingdom Metazoa; phylum Chordata; class Amphibia; order Anura; family Pipidae; genus Hymenochirus; species Hymenochirus boettgeri. The sequence continues at coordinate 117,717,857 of CM033470.1, read as the reverse complement.
GTAAATCCATCCAGGTCATGGTATATCTGTTTATTCAGTAAGATCAACTGGACCAGAATTAAAGATGTTTTGCTAGTCATCATTCTGAATTGAAAAAGCCATTCGGTGACTAATGAAACGTTAGTCAAGAACTAAAATTCAACTCACTGGATACAACACGTAAAACCCATATGTTTGCATTATATGCACCAGCAGAGGCACTATGAAATGTGTATTGTTCTTATAATATCTTTCTCTTGTCCTTTTCCTGGCTACAAGGAAAATTACTTTAGGGTTAACATTTCCCCAACAAAATCTTCAAAAACCTGCATTGTTACATCTGTAATGTATTTTCAATCCTAGTTTGAACAGAAGTCTTAATTTTTAGTTATTAGCACAATAAAACCTATTGTATACAACTTTGCTCACATTCTTAAAATGTAATACATTTTTTAATTCTTTGGTAGGTGACTGTGGTCCCCCTCCAAGACTGGATTATGCAGAGCTGAAGCCAGAATTTAATAACCAGACATTTCCTATTGGACAAGAGGTTAAATATATTTGCCGCCCTGGATATGTGCGTAGTGGCCTAAAGGACTCAATTGTATGTTTGAGTGACTTCAGATGGTCTACCCTGTATAAGTTATGTACAAGTAAGGACCTTTTTTATTTCTTCTTTCTAAAAACAAAAAGTACAGCCTTTTAAAATACTTAAACTAAGCACTAATACATTAGTGTGTGTGTGTGTGTGTGTATTTTATTTGAATGCAGGGTTGGCACCCCTACATGCAAAAGACGCAGGAGCTCACTACAGATGTGATTCACAAGTTATTGTGCAACCAACATGATACAACCTTTCGGGGAGCACTATGCCCCTTATAACCAGTGTGCAATCCCAACAAACTTTAAACCCTCATAACCCTATTACTTCTAGCACAGCCCTAATGTTGCACCTTTCCCTTGTTTAGACTATTTGCATGTTGTGTTTATATGTGCATGTGCACACAAATGTTGGGGTGCCATTTTAGTAATGTAAATTTAGTAAAAGTGTCACCACACAGTTACTACAGAAACAGACAGATGAGAACATTTTGCTTTTGCAGAGCACATGTTCTGGTTGATTAGTCTCAGGACAAATGCACAGGGCAGATAAGCCCAGTGGTGAGGACCTTTTACATATATGGTCCAAATCCATATAAATTGAACTATATAGAAACATAAGGTACTTTCAGGGAAATGCACTGGTGGTATCTCAACAGACCACAAGCAATGATGACAGTGGAACCTTTTTTATTGGCAACTAATGGTCCCACAAAAGTTTTACAGTGCGAACAATGTAGTGGGAACAGCTATCAGCATATAACATTGGAGGCACAATTTCCCCCTCACGTCACAAGACTGCACTGACAAAGAAGCAAAGGGCAATGACCAGTGGTAGTCCCACTGAACAACCTGACGAACCCAATGATATGCTATGATTTTGCTAAAATCATACCAAAAGAACATTTCAATGTATTGTTATCTTAAACCTCATGGAATTGAGGTTATGTGATTATTATTAGTTAATGTTAAGATTGCCTTACTGTTGTAGTCTGAGTAAATTAAAGGGGAACTGTGGTCCAAAAATGACTTTAGGTAAATTGATAGGAATTGCTCTTCTGAGAATTTTTGCAATTTATTTTCAGTTTATTTTACATAGTTTTAAAGATATTTACATTTTTGTGTGATGGCAGCAGCATCACCAGGTCCCCTGCACTTCCTGCTCTGAAACCTGTAAGTCAATCTGCCCTGTGTCTCCTCCCCTTTGCAGCCACCCTGGTCCCTCCCACTCATGGACCCCATGGTCCTTCTAGTTGCAGGCCCCCCTTGGCCCATTCCCTTACAGCCCCATGTGGCCCGCCCACTCGTGGGTGCCATGGCCCCACCCGCTCGCAGGTGCCTAATCCCCACCCTCTCACAGGTGCTGTGGGCCACTCTGACACCCCCTACTCCCCCCAAAACTCTGTGGAAACAGCCTTTTCAGGTAGAGGGAGAGCTATCTGTTTTCACATAGTGAGAGAGAAGGGCTGTAGATTCCCTTACCTTCTCTGAAGCTGCAGGCCCTTCACACAGCAGAGAGAAGGAGGGACTTCCTGTCTCCCTCACACACTAAGGGAGTCTGAGGCTGTGCTCGCCGGCGGCACTGTGCAGGAGAAGCCTTAGGAATGTCACATCTCAGCCTCCCACCCATTAACTTTCTGGTCAGTCATTTCTTTATATTTTGGGCTGTGGAGCACGTAAAGAGGTGGTTGATGGCTCATTTTAAAGGTATGAAATTTGCCTTTCATTTAAACTCAACTTGTTTGGAGACCACAGTTTCCCTTTAAACGAAACACATTATATACTCAACTTTTTGCACCTTATACCTGTTCCATGTATGTCACTATATATTTTACAAACAGTAAATAAAAGTTGCTTGTGAAGGTTCTCATTCATCCAGGTCATGGTATATCTGTTGTATTCAATTAGATCAACTGGACTTGAAATGTAGTTCTTGAAGACGTTTCGCTAGTCATCCGACTGGCTTTCTCAATTCAGAATGACTTGTACAAGAATCTGTGGCAATTATGTACCCTGGAAAATCCCAATTAGCATATCACAGCCAGGTGTTAACGGCTGGGCCAAGACAGCACTCTTACCAGCAGAACTGATCTCAACCCAGAACAGGTGTGTTCCTTGTTGGACTTGTGCCTGAATACCACCTATTTCAAATACAGGGATAAGTTCTATAAGCAAAAACATGGATGTGCTATGGGATCTCCAGTTTCACCTATTGTGGCCAACCTTTACATGGAGGAGGTAGAAACACAGGCGCTTAATACCTTTAAGGGCATAGCACCCAGCCACTGGTTCAGATATGTTGATGACACCTGGGTTAAAATCCACCAGAAGGAAGTACAAGCTTTCACAGAACACATTAATGCGGTGGACCAAAACATTAAATTCACAAGGGAAGAGGTACAAAACAACAAACTGGCTTTCTTGGACTGCTTGGTAGAAGTTAAGGAAAATGGTAAACTGGAAGTAGAGGTTTACAGAAAACCAACACACACAGATCAGTATTTGATGTTTGACTCCCACCACCCTTTAGATCACAAGCTGGGGGTCATCAGAACCCTGCAACACAGAGCCGAGAACATCCCCACTAGCACAGAGGCGAAGGCTAAAGAAATGAAACATCTCAGAGAAGCCCTTAAAACTTGTGGATATCCAGACTGGGCCTTTGTCAAAAGAAGTAGAAGGAAAGAAAAGAACACGAATACCAACAGTGAAGGGGAAAAGCAAGACAGGAGGAAGAACATGGTCATCCCATATGTACAGGGTTCTCAGAGAAATTAAGAAGATTTTCGAAAAACATCGTATCCCTTGTCTGCTTTAAACCAAACAACACACTGAGGCAGCAATTGGTACATCCGAAAGACCCAATAAACAAACACAAGAAAGCGACATCATACTGCAGTGCAGTGCAGTGAAGAAGCTCTGATTGTATGTGGGGGAGACCAAACAGCAACTGCATCAACGTATGGCCCAGCACACAGAAGCACCATTCCTCGGTCAGGACTCAGCCGTGTATCTGCATCTTAAGGATAAAGGACATACCTTTGAAGATTGTAATGTTAACATACTGGCGAAGGAACGGACTGGTTCAAAGAGGTGTTAAGGAGGCCATTTATGTGAAAATAAAGAAACCAAGCCTAAATAGAGGTGGGGGGTTCGACACCAACTGTCTGCCATGTACAATGCTGTTTTAACACCTTACTCTGGGCGTTCCTATACACCTCTTAGCCACTATCTAATCACACCCTTAACACCTGGCTGTGATTGCTAATTGGGATTTTCCAGGGTACATAATTGCCACAGATCTTGTACAAGTCTTCTGAATTGAGAAAGCCAGTCGGATGACTAGCGAAACGTCTTCAAGAACTACATTTCAAGTCCAGTTGATCTAATTGAATACAACAGATATAGTAAATAAAAGTTATTTTTTAATGAGAGGAGACAGTCTGCATCCTGGTCATATAAGTGAAGCAAATGGTGTGGAGAGTAGGGATGGACTAGAACTCGAGCCCGAGTTAGAGCCAAACTTTATGAGTTCGAAAGGACTCGGCCTTCTCGGACTTTCGATCGTAAATTCGATAATTATCGAATTTATTGGCCATACACTAACTCTAGAATGTAGTGTAATGTAGTGGCTGAATAGTGTTTAATAGTGTTGTGGTTAAAGGCACTGTCTTTGACATGGGAGACCAGGATTCGAATCCTGGCTAGGGGCAGCTATACAAATGTTTGGATTAATATAATACCCTAGTAATATAATAACCATATAATAACCTAGCAATATAATATGGTTATTATATTACTAGGTTGTTATGGTTATTATATTACTAGGTTATTATATTGCTAGGGTATTATATGGTTATAATATTACTAGGTTATTATATGGTTATTATATTACTAGGGTATTATAATAATCCAAAATTTGTATAGCTGCCCCCAGCCAGGATTCAAACCCTGGTCTCCCATGTCAAAGGCTGTGCCTTTAACCACTACACTATCCAACCCTAAACCTAGGAAGGACCGTTTGCTAACAGGAGGGATCATTCGTTCGTTCGAAAATCCTTAAATGTATTGTTGAATGTAACCCGCCTGACTTTAGGAAGTGTTTTAACAAGTTTTGGAGATAGTGACATGTTCGCCAGACCATTTCCCAGGTGCCACAGCCATTTACAGTAAGTTACCATTGTTAGTTAAGCTGTTAGTCACTCAGATTTTTCGAACTATCACTCGAACTTTCGAACGTTCGAAAACAGACCGAACTTTATATAGTCCGGCCATCTCTAGTGGAGAGGAATAACATTCAAATTACTGGTTGAGGTATTTGCCATATTGATGACATGACGTGGAGTTTGCTCATAGGCTTTAGAAAAAGTCCTGATAAGTGCAGAGTTTTGTTTCTAAATACAATACGCAAATATAGGTTGTGGCCCCATTAAATGAATTTTGCTTAGATATATTTCCATGTTTTGTTTTTAAAAGGCCTCGGATTCTGTTATACCAACTTTGCATGTACCAAAATGGTTTCCACTTAAGGCAGCATTTTTATGTTTTAGGATGTTTTCAAATAAATGTTGTTTAACTGCAGGAAGACAGTGTCCAAATCCTGGAGATATACAAAATGGACAAATGGAAGCTGAAGACTATTTGTTTGGATCTAGGGTGACTTATACATGTAATATAGGGTAAGCCTCTCTTTTTTTTCTTTTTTCCTTTCAATTTTTAAAATTCCATTTCTGATGCAATAAGTCCAATCACCTTTGCAGCTAGGGGTAAACAATGGTAACAAAGAATAAATTAGAAAAAAATAACCATTGTGTTTTGTGTTGTCATCGGGCCACCTACGGTATACTTCAAATAAGTGTGCCACTCACACTGTGCCCTTAATGCCAGCAAGGTGGCTGGGATAAATGGAGATCTAATGTCTCAAAATAAAATTGAATCTGATGACAGTGCATCTTATTTTAAAAGCTGAGTTTTTCACCTCTTATTTTGCTATGAGTGATAAAACAACAGTTCAACCATGCATCTTGTGCCATATTTACCATCATGTAAATCAACTATAATTATTTTTAGGTTTCTTGCACATGTAAAGTGTCTAGCCAACCCAGTACATCCAAGAAAGCTTGGAAACTTTGCAACTGACCATGTGTAGTTGAATTCAAGCAATATGGTGTTACTGGCATATTCCTAAACGAATGACATTTTTTATAATAAAAATAGTTTAGTTTATAAAGTTGAAAACAAGGTTGTATATTAATACAGCTGCATGAAGGGATTTATGATATCTGTCTAATTTTTGGGACAATAAAAATGTACTTGGTTAATGGACTTGTTAAAGGCAATAATGACGTGTATTTTCAGTAAAATACATACAATGATATGCACTCTCAATCTAATTTTTATAGGTAATCTACTGTAGCATAAACCTGCCCTATGATTTTCCCAATAATGTTCTTAATATATTTCATTCTTCCCGCCCACAAACCCACAGCCTTGCAAATATTTCTTACCTACCCAGCATTCCTGGACTGAATGCAATCCGTCAATCGCTTCAACAGCTTCTCCTTGGCACACCAGTCAATCACAGCCATGACATATGACAAATAACAGCCAATAAATTACTGACAATAACCATGCCCTTCTCCTTTACAAGTGTGTGAGTCCATAATGCAGGAAGAGAACAGTGAATTGCAAGGCTAGTATCTCAGTTTAGGTACATCAGGAAGGGAAGTTAAGGTTGGTAAGATTTTGGGGTGTGGGAAGGTAAGTATATAATTTTGAGGGAGGGGTGGATTTGCCCTTTAAAAAAATTAAAATAGCATCTAAAAAACATTACTTGACCCCCCCTGGTTTATCTGTGCTTTTTCAGTGCTTATGTATTTTTTTTTTTTATCTTAGATACAACATGATATCAAAATATAATTATCGAGTTTGTTTAGCAGATGGGACATGGAGTAACAGCTTACCTATATGTGAAGGTAAAGAAAACAAGGAATAGTTATTGGAATCCACTGGAAAGGTTACTTACTATTATGGTTAAGGTATAAAAGTTACTACTAAGCAAGCACATAGAAAGATTCTTTGGCTTCCTAAAGCTCGTGTTGCAAATGGAAATCTACTGCATATTTTTAAAGACAATTTGGGAAACTTTTATGACATTCAGTCCTAAATAAAGATTATAAGAGTCTGTGGGGAAAAGAGGCAAAAAGTGAAAAAGTCTAAGTTGTTTAAATTTATAAAACTTGTTGAAATTTTTATGTGAAAATATCCAAAAAGATTGTTTTTCTAAAGAACATTGTTGACCATTGGAAAAAAAAGATGTTTCATCAGTACAATGTGGCAGGGCCAATTTAAAGTCTGTGGGAGCCCCTGGGCAAACCTCACCATCTTCTTCGACACGTTTATTGCCATGTTTGCCCTTATATTGAAACAAACCCTGTGTTAACAGGCTATTCACCTTGCAGTCAAACGCCACACTGCATATCTTTAGGTCCTTACTTTTCCTTTTCCTTTTCAAGAGGAATTGGCTGTGTTGATTCTTTAATTGAAATGTAGCAATTGACATTTTCCAAAGTAGCATAGTCTAAACAGCTCATTATTATCAAATTATTGATAATGATTAGGAGACATATATCCTGATTAGCCATGCAGCCAATTGCTTGTTTTCAGAATAAATGGGGAAAATGAGGCTAAACATTATACTGTAAATCTCACTATAGCTTGTGTAAAAAACAGCAATTACTACTTGTGGTCCTGGACACACCTACTTCACTGTATTAGTTTAAATATCTGTTTAAAAAATACCTCTTAAACTGCTTATAATTATTACCTGGCTGTCTGTTATAACCAAATATGCATTATTTTAGTACAAAGATGTTCAGCACCAGAAACCGTTCCACATGGAACATATAATCCACCAAAAGAAGAATACCAGTACCAGGATTCCGTGACTTATAGATGTAAAAACAATATGGCACTTGTTGGGGAGGCCTTTATCTTTTGCACAGAGGCTGGGAACTGGAGCTCGGTTGCACCTTACTGCAAAGGTTATATAACATCTTAATATCATTATTATGGTTTTTAGTAAATCCTTTTTTCTTGTTAAAGGGCAACTGTGGTCCAAAAATTACTTTAGGTAAATTCATAGGGATTGCAGTTTACTTTCATTATTTTTTTTAATGTGTGATATCTTAGCAGCATCACCAGAACCCCTGCACTTCCTGCTTCCTGTTGTGAAACCATGTGACACACCATACACACTCCCTGCTGTGGGCTGGGCTATGCTGAAAAAAAACGCATGCAGAAACAGCGAACAGCCATTCGTCTGGACCTAGCCTTAATTGCAAAAACAGTTTTAGATTTCACTTCTGCTTAAAAGCACTTGTGTTGTTCTTAATTGCAATAACAAAGCCAAACATGGGTAGCATGGGTTTTGCATTGTCTTTTGATGCATGCAGTTAAAACAGTGTGGCACTCGCATTTCAGCATAGTTTAGCATTCAAATTTGTGCAACTATTTAGCACAAAATTGAATATCTCCACAAACCAGCGCTCCCAGAGGCATAACAAAGAATCACTGGTCCCCCCTGCTAAACTGTGATGGGGTTCCTATCCAAGCTTCATCAACAGTGGTTTTCTGGGAGGAGACTATACCTGTCATAGGAAAAATAAGAATATGGAGCCCTCTTAGCTCCCAGGGCCCCCAGTGGTTGCTACCTTACTTTACCCATTTCCACCACGTAGTATTTTTTGCAAAGGATTAAGTGCAGACTACTGAATTAAGCTCTTTGAGCACCTAGAGGATGACAATGAAAATGTTTGTGATTATGTATCAAATGAATGGTATTGCATTTTGTGGACTAATATAGTAATATTTTTTTTTTTTTTACTAAAGCTGTTAATTGTCCCAATCCAATTGTTCCTAATGCCATAAAAACGTCAGGATTTACTGGCCCATATCTTCTGAATTATGCTGTAACCTTCAAATGTATTCAGGGTTTTGACATGTTTGGATCATCTACAGTACAATGCAATATAGACAGCAATTGGGCCCCCTCACTGCCTCGGTGTCTTGGTAGGTATTGTTCTGTATCTATCCTCTTGAATTTTGATTTACAAGTTAAAGAAAAATGTGCATTAAGCTACTTCTATAAAATGAATTTCATGTATTTTACCCTAAAGATCATTGCAAATCTCCCACTATCACACTGAGAGCTCATGCATATCTCTGTCCATATATGTAAATACTCACTAGCCTGTACAAATTAAAGCTGGTTCTATGAAGCATGAATCTCCCTACAACTCAAGCGATAGAGAAAATGTTTGAAGAATACAATGTTACGTTACTATCTTGTTTATCTAACTTTACAACTCAACTTTACAATTCAAAAGAAGGATCGTGGTAAAAATAATTTAACTTAAATATATACTATAGCTGCTGGTAGAGTAAAGTTATCAAACCTGAAACTACAATATATCCAGGAACTATTAGCAAAACTTGTGAAAAGCATTCCCCAGAAAAAGTCCATCCAGATAATAATGGTTAAAGCAAACTTAAAGGATAAGTGCACTGTAAAATCAAGTTATGTTCATTTGGAAGCTGCAGCTTTAAAAATACCGTTGCCATATTTTTGTTAACCTATGTCCCTCCAGAGCCTAGCTTTGGGCCTTAAAAGTTGCTGACATCTTGTTACTGGTTTGCTGAATGTTAAGCTCCGCCCCTCTGAGATTTCCTCTGCTATCTCCTGCTTGAGCATCAAACAGTAATGCTTGTGAGTTCCATGCACACGCACAAGCACGGAACTCACAGGCATTACTGTTTGAGGCTCAAGCAGGAGAGTGCACGGAACTCACAGGCATTAGTGTATAAGGCTCAAGCAGGAGAAAGCAGAGGAAATCTCAGAGGAGCGGAGCTTAACATCAAGGCACAAAGCTAGGCTCTGGAGGGGCATAGGGAAAAAAAATATGCCAACGGTATTTTTAAAGCTGCAGCTTCCAAATAAACATAACTTGATTTTACAGTGCACTTATCCTTTAAACACCAACCAAAAAAAGGCTTTACGGAAGGCGTCTGTGAGAAAGGTGGAAAACGGCTTTGTGAATGAAATAATTAGTTTAGAATACATGGAAACAATCACCATAATTTTTGAAGCACTCGGATAATAATTTCAGTTTTTCCAGGAATAGGTTTGCACAGCTAAGCTGAGAAATACATGTTTGTTTTTGTCAGGTCGGTGTGGACTTCCTCCTAAACTTGAGTATAGTCAGCTGAAACCAGAGTTTATCAATCAGGGGTCCTTTTCTTCTGGTGTAAGAGTAGAATACGACTGTGCACAAAAAAAATTAAAAAAAAAAAAAAAAAAACCCAGCTAAAATGGGTGGGTGGGTGGGGGAAATTCCTTTCTGAGTCCAATGGCAATCAAAAGTATCTCTGGATCAACCAAACTACAGTATACATATTAATAACAGTAATTCTCAATAGTATTTAATTTTATAACTTTCCAGCCAACTTCTAAGCTATCTTATGAACTTGCTGCCTTACCACATCTGCTGGAGACAGTTCCACTGGTCTGTTTTTTCTGCTCTGTGTGGCCATTCCAGCACACTAATTAGCAGCTAATGGGGTGATCTTTTTGTGCTAATATATATTTTTTATGCACATCTAGCAGTCTAGCCTTTTTCTTCTTTCAATTAGTAACAGGGCCATCAGACTAGTATTTATCCTACTAAGACTAGGAGGGCACCGAGCGCCTAGGGCTGCCTTTGTTACTAATAGGGCTAGTAGGGTGGAGAGATTGCTGTGTATTTTGGGCTAACTGCTATGATGGAATTTTATCCATTGACTGTGTATTTTAATGTATTTTTATTAAAAGCTATGTTTTAACTACTATTTTCCCTTATCTTTGGCCGATTGCACTTTATTGATTAAACTGTTTGCCGATTTTTCTCTTATTTGTCAATGTAATATGTTCTTTCAGCAAGGACCCTTACCTATTGTTTCTTGTTTATAGTGGGTTTAGCTTATATTGACTTAGCCTTCTGTTAACACCACACTTGCCAATAACAAGTTATCAAGAGGAGGGAGGTGACTGTATCACATCACATGTATGATATTCGCCAATCACAAGTGTACACATGTATCTATTATCCCATCCCTTTAATCCTGTACATCCCTAAAAGTCTGAATAAAAGGACCTCTCAGAGGGATCTGGGGGGGGACACACAAAACAATGATCTAAACCCTCAGCGTCTGTGTCATCACTCCATAATGTCCACGCATCCACTGATATGACTTATTAGTGAACAATGTCTCAGAAAGGTTCTTATATGGCCTGTTAATATATTTGTATAAAATGATCATATCCCCTAACAGCCCAAACTTGAATAATCTGCCTGCAGAGTCAGTACCTCCATTCCCCTTATTATTTAGTTGCCCTTCTCTGAACTGCTTCTCCATTTCCAAGATGCCCCTTTTGTATATGGGATTCCAAAAGTGCACCGCATATTCCGGTCTCACCAGTACCTTGTAAAGAGGGAGAATAATATTTTTCTCTCTTGAATCTATTTCCGTCTTCACAAAACATTATCTTGCTAGCTTGATAACTAATGTATCAACAGATTTAAAAGAAGTGGCCCCAGTACAGAACCCTGATATGATTGTAGGTGCTGCTTATTCTATTCTCTCCAATCTCCTTTGAACAATGCTGGTATAAGTTGCAGTGGAACATTGGAAACATAAAAAGCAAAATAACTAATATTGTTAGATCTCTAGTTCTAAAAAGGCTATTTACACAGATGAATGTAGAGAAAACTCACCCTATATTACAGGTATAAGTAACTCTAGAACCAAACAAATAATCTTCTCCTTCTATTTGTCCATTTTCTATAATATCAGGATTTCCACAAGATCGCTCTGCCAACAAAGAAGCAACAATTTAAACCAATTTAATCTAATGTGAAAAAAACATTGAAAGAAAAAAAAAAACGTTCTACTTGTACAGAACACTTGGGGTGTAGACCATGTAGCATTACTCAAGCAAATGATTGTGTTATTGGTGCCATTGACTGGTAAGTATCCTTGTGCACAGTCGTATTCTACTCTTACACCAGAAGAGAAGGGCTGATTGTAATGTTGGTTTCAGCTGACATACTAAGTTTAGGAGGAAGTCCACACCGACCTGACAAAAACAAACATGTATTTCTCACTTAGCTGTGCAAACCTATTCCCCACATGGCTGAAAAACTGAAATTATTATTTCATTCACAAACTGTACCAATACCTGCTTCTTAAACAAGTAATACCAAACATTGTAAGTGTTCATAGTCTACGACAAAGCTCGTTTCCCACCTTTCTCCCCGACACCTTCCGTAAAACTTTTCAACTACCCCCTTAGAGTTAGCTGAAATGGATAGGATCCTGCACACCTAAACTCCAAAAGTCAATAAACGTTTTTCAATGCTGGGTGCTCCAACCCTGTAGCCAACAGTGAGTATCAAGTAGTAAGACATGCTAGGCACACCAGTCTAGTGATACAAATGTCCTTTTAATAGTGACGTTTCGGAACCTGTGGCGGTTCCTTCCTCAGACCAAAACAAAACACCCTAGAGTTAGACACAAAAATCTTTATTAAAATAATACAAGTTCCCCCTGCCTTTGTAACAGTAGTGTGGAAAGAGGGTTTTAACTTTTCCTCCCTGTTTCTCTCTGCATGATCAGCTGTTAAAAATGAATTTAGAGAGTCAGGGAGAAAGGATTTCTTTATTGCAGCCAAGGTGTGTGGCTGCTACCTGATGATCCACATTGAGTGACAGCACCCCCAGCACAGGGAAAGACACACCCCAGGAACCAGCACAACTTTCCCCAGCAAGAGGAGGGAGGTGACTATCACATCACAGTATTGATATTCGCCAATCACAAGTGTACACATGTATCTATTATCCCATCCCTTTAATCCTATACATCCCTAAAAGTATGAATAAAAGGTCCTCTCAAAGGGATCTGGGGGACCCAACCAAAATAATGATCACTCCATAATGTCCAGCACCACTGATATGACTTATTAGTGAACAATGTCTAGAAAGGTTCTATATGACTGGTTTAATTATTTGTATAAAATGATCATATCCCCTAACAGCCCTAACTTGAATAATCTGCCTGCAGAGTCAAGTACCTCCATTCCCCTTATTATTTTAGTTGCCCTTCTTGAACTGCTTCCATTTCCAAGATGCCCCTTTGTATATGGGATTCAAAAGTGCACCGCATATTCCGTCTCACCAGTACCTTGTAAAGAGGGAGAATAATATTTTTCTTCTTGAATCATTTCCGTCTTCACAAAAGACATTATCTTGCTAGCTTGATAACTAATGTATCAACCGATTTAAAAGAAGTGGCCCCAGTACAGAACCCTGATATGATGTAGGTGCTGCTTATTCTATTACTCCCAATCTCCTTTGAACAATGCTGGTATAAGTTGCAGTGGAACATTGGAAACATAAAAAGCAAAATAACTAATATTGTTAGATCTCTAGTTCTAAAAAGGCTATTAACAGATATGATGTAGAGAAAACTCACCCTATATACAAGGTATAAGTAAACTCTAGAACCAAACAAATAATCTTCTCCTTCTATTGTCCATTTCTATAATATCAGGATTCCACAAGATCGCTCTGCCAACAAGAAACCAACAATTTAAACCAATTTAATCTAATGTGAAAAAAACATTGAAAGAAAAAAAAAAAAACGTTCACTTGTACAGAACCACTTGGGGTGTAGACCATGTAGCATTACTCAAGCAAATGATTGTGTTATTGGTGCCATTGACTGGTAAGTATCCTTGGGGGGGGGGCATATGTCTAACTCAACTATTATGTTAATAATTTTAAATAGTATTAAGTAGAAAATACTTACAGGGAGATTCAATAACAGTTCTTATCATTAAAAATGGTGCTAATTTTGCCCCATCCAATCAGATCTTATTTAACATTTGAAAGCTGACATCTGATTGGTTGGGGCAAAATTAGCACCATTATTAACAATAAGAACTTTTATTGAATAACCCTATTAGTTTCTCCTTTAAAGGATAACTATACTCTAAAAATTAACATTTTAAAAATGCAAAATACCTGGGACAGGGAGGTAGGATTAATTATTCCTACCTCACAATATCGTTTTGTTGAGAAGTTACAGCACGTACAGTTTTAATTTGCCGGGTTAGTCCTGGACTAGTCCTGTATTAAAAACCAATGCTGAAACCAGGAGGAAGACTGCCAGAATACGTTTTCTTTGGGCTGGTGCTCCTAACAGAAACAATATTGGAAGGTAGGAATTACCAATCATATATCTCTGTCCCAAGTACTTTTCATTTTAAACTTTCTTTATAAAAACTTTACACACATGAGTTACCATATATACTTGAGTATAATAGCCTGAAATAGCCTGAGTCACTCACCTCAGTGTTAAACCCAGTGGCCCGCTCGCTCCACATCTGCTGGCTGACATCACTACTTGGCGCCTGTCTCACTTCCCAGTGATGTCAGGCGGGCAGATGCGGAGTGAGCGGCTGCCGCATTTCACACTGAGTGGCCGGATTGCACACTTCTGAAGTACCTTACCTTGATTGAAGACTGCCCAGGCAAGGTACTGTAACACTTAATTGGGGGGTCTCTCGGGGGGAAGATGGCAGTAATCCCATACAGTAACCCCCAATTCCTTGCCACTGCAGATGTTTGAAAACTACAACTGCCAGCAGCTAAATCATGCTAAGGAATGGGGGTTACTGTATGGGATTACTGTCCATTTAAAGGGCAACTAATGCCTTAAAACAATGCAGAATCAGGAGGATGGTATCCTGTGGGACCAAAACATGTATAAAGATGGTGTGTGTTTCAAAACCCCTATTTAGTGTTCTGTCTCTTTGTCTTTCTCTATAACTTCATTGGGACTAAACAAATTAAGAGAAATATTTTTGATATAAATAGAAAAAATATAGTTTATTGTGCTGTGTAGGATTAAATCTGCAAATCTTCATTGAGATTACCAATAATACAATTCTAAATAATGCACATTCACACAAAATGTAAAATTTACTGAGAATAAGCATAGGTCAATCCACCCCCTAGATCACAATGTCACCCCCTCTGCACATATGTGTGAGACCATAATGCAGGAATGGGATGGCAGATTGCAAAATAAGTATCTCAGTTTAGGAACATAGGGGAGAAAAGTTAAAGTAAGGAAGACCTGGGTGTGGGAAGGTAAGTATATCATTTTGTGGGAGGGGTAGATTTGACCTATAACAAAATTTAAATAAGATCTTAAAAATTTTTTTTTACATTTCGGTGTATCTGTGCTTTTTCAGTGCCTATATATGTGTATTTTTATCTTAGATACAACATGATCTCAAAATATAATTATCGAGTTTGTTTAGCAAATGGGAAATGGAGTAACACCCCACCTGTATGTGAAGGTAAGGAAAACAAGGAATATTTATTGGAATCCACTGGAAAGGTTACTATTGTTATTAAGCAAGCTTTTAGAAGGATTCTTTGGCTTCCTATGACTCATTTTGCACAAGGACCTAAACTGCTAAGTCCTAAGGTTCAGACAAACAGATGTTTACCACTATTTTCGCTAGGAAAATATAAAATGCAACGTTTTCCTAGCAGCAAAACATCTGGAAATGGTAGTAAAATGCTGCCAAAATGACAACAAAGCGTTTGCCTGAACCTAGCCTGGTTTTCTAGTAGATCAGCTGTTTTTACTTACCTAAGGCTGTGTGTACACCAGCAGATATTTCTAGCCGACAGACCGATAGTGCCATGGATCAGTCGGTCGGCCGGAAATATCTGATGGTGTGGGGTGGCCAGCTGAGACTGAACTTGGTTGCCCGTTCAACCCAATCAGATGAATGGGTGATTGGGTCTGTCGGCAAATCAGGACTGACCGTGCGGTTCCCTATGGGACCCCACGATCGGTTGCACACTATGTCGGCTGCGGCCACTATTGCCACAACCAACAGTCATTTGTCCCAGCCGAGCACTCGCAGTGAATGCTCGGTCAGGACAATAAATAGCCCCATATGTACCCAGTCTTAATTTTACCCTTATCACTCTGGCCCACTTTAGCCCCTTCCTAAAGCCTAGACCTATGGGTATATAGCACATCTGGATCAGGCACAGTGTTGTGGCTGTTGGTAAATAACCTTTGTTTTTTCCTTGGCTTAGAGCCTAATAATTATTGATTAAAATAATGCCAGAAAATATCAGAATGAATGGGAAGTAGAGTTGTGTATGTTTTAAAGATACATAGCTATTTAGTGAGAGCTAAATTCCAAGTATAGAGGGGTACAGGCATTGATTTGGTGCAAAATAGGTGAATTTATTCCTCCATTAAGAGTAAACAGACAGGCAACATTTCGGGCCCACACTCAGCCCTTTGTCAAGCCTGGACCCCTCTACACTTGGAATTTTGCTGTTATGGACTATTTTGGGTGAGGCAGTGTAACCCATATCAGAGGGTGCCAGAGAAGTTAACGGGAGGATTCGGTACGATTCTTTATGTTTGATATTTAGTGAGACCTGTAATACTGTTTTTCTATCTTAAAGCCGCACTGAACATTTTGCAGCAACTTCAAAATGTTTAGTGTGCCTATTATATAATTTAGGCTGTGCATTTTATACACCTAATTCCTGTTCTGCTTGTTAAGTTTAAAATCCAGCATTTAAAGACAGAAGAGTTTGAGTGCATATCCCATTCAGTTCCCTGCCCCTTAACCTAACTCTCAACCAATATCGATTGTTATTTAGTTATACCAATCCTTACATTTTTTTGCCAATAATATCTTTCCAGCATGGGTTTTGCACTGTGCATGCATTGGAAACTGTGGCTCTCCCAATTCAACATAATTTTCCATTACAATCTGTGCAACTATTTAGCACAAAATTTAATTGGAGCGTAAAAAAATCTCCACAAAGGAGCGCTCCTCGCCTTATCCACTCCTACCACAGTAATTGCTGCAAAGGATTAGATATAGACCTATGGATTAAGCTCAAAAGTTGGGTACACACACTAGCCATATAATCTCAATCCTGTCGATACCTATATCGCTAATGTGTGTATGGCCGAAAGGACCATTTCGGATGACGACAAATGTTCGGTGTCGGCATCAGAAACAGTTGTTCTGACAGGAAAATTTACCTTGGTCGGCCCCCTGCATAGAGAGTCAGCCACAATTGTAGGGAGCTTGGCAGTCACAAACATTTTCCCAATACTTCATATATTGAGAAAGATGTGTCTGTGTGTATCTGTGGTATCAAAGATGACAGACCATCTTTGACAGATAGGTACTGTGTACCCACCTTAAGAGCTAAGCCACACTAGCGTGTTTTTTCTGTGTTTTGCGATCTGTTTACATTTTACGATCCGCAATGCCATTTTATTTATAATGTAAATCGCGGAAGTAAGCCCCACTGTGTTCACTGTGATCTGTTGCGATTTTAGAACGCATGCGATCACCATTTTTGGTAAGTTTTTGTCAAAATCGCACTTAATACAAGTCTATGGAAGCGCATAAAAAACGGATAGAAGCAGACACAATTACTATGACGTTTTTTTTATGTAAACGCAAGCACAAATGTATGTAAAAGCAGACACAGGCGGATGGAAAAAGTGGACAGAAACGCATAGCGAATTATTTGTGCGTTGTGTGGCCTCAGCCTAAGGCTTTTTGCACCTGAAGGATGATAATGATCATGTTTGGGATTATGACACCAAATTTTAATTTCTGATCAGTTTAATGATTGTTTTATTGTAAATTAACGATAATGTTCATAAATCTATATTAACGCGATCATAGATTCACGATTCACCATAGAATTCTATTGTGGCATTTTACTACCACATTCTATGATAGAGGGGTTGTACATTTACGACTGCTGCCATAAATGAACTATTTGCCACAAATACACAATTGCAGCCGTACATTTAGGGCCACGGTCGTACAATTACGAAAACTCTTGGTTTCGCAAACTTGCAATATAGAGGGTTTTTAAATATGGCCTTTTGTATCCAATGTATGTAGTTTTGCATTTTGTGGACTAATATATAAAACTATTTATCTTTTTTTCTATTTTATCCTAAAGCTATTAATTGTCCCAATCCAATTGTTCCTAATGCCATAAAAACGTCCGGATTTACTGGCCCATATCTTCTGAATTATGCTGTAACCTTCAAATGTAATGGTGGTTTTGACATGTTTGGATCATCTACAGTACAATGCAATAAGGAGAGCAATTGGGATCCCTCACTGCCTCAGTGTCTTGGTAGGTATATTCTGTATCTATCCTTTAAAATTTTTGATCTACAACAAGTTAAACAAAATTAGCTTTTTTGCTCTTGCCTTCAATGTGCATTAAGCTATTTCTATAAAATTAATGTTTTTTAAACCTAAAGATCATTGCAAATGTTGTGTTAACATCTTGTTTACCTTTTAGCTTAGATTTTAAATTGTTATATAATGAAATCTATAAGGAAAACCACACATCTTGGTTCTTACATTCACTTTTACCCGGTATTTTGGTGGCTATAACAGTACTTGGGGGCCACCATTGGTTAAATAAAATATTTGTCTGGGAATATCTGAGTAGAACAGTAACACAGGGACAAATATTAATCTTAGTGAGTGTCTCTATAAAAGGCAACTTTACAATTCTAAAGAAGGATCGTGGTAAAAAAAAATTTAACTTAAAAATATACCATAGCTGCTGGTAGGGTAAAGTTATCAAACCTGAAACTACAATATATCCAGGAACTACTAGGAAAACTTGTGAAAAGCATTTCCCAGAAAAAGCCCATATAGATAACATAATAATGATTAAAGGGTATCTCCACTGAGGAAAAAGCATTTTTTTTTTGTTTATTTTAAAGTACACCATCCCCCAACCCTCCTCCTACTTTTCCCCCCCCTTCGTTTGTTTGCAGCAGCATGGGAAAGTTGTGCTGGTTCCTGGGGGTGTGTCTTTCCCTGTGCTGGGGGTGCTGTCACTCAATGTGGATCATCAGGGTAGCAGACACACCCACTTGGCTGCAATAAAGAAATCCTTTCCTCCCTGACTCTCTAAATTCATTTTTACAGCTGATCATGCAGAGAGAAACAGGGGAGGAAAAGTTAAAACCCTCTTTCCACACTACTGTTACAAAGGCAGGGGGAACTTGTATTATTTTAATAAAGATTTTTTGTGTCTAACTCTAAGGGTGTTTTGTTTGGTCTGAGGAAGGAACCGCACAGGTTCCGAAACGTCACTATTAAAAGGACATTTGTATCACTAAGACTGGTGTGCCTAGCATGTCTTACCTACTTTGATACTCACTGTTGGCTAAAGGGCTTGGAGCACCCAGCATTGAAAAATCGTTTATTGACTTTTGAGTTTAGGTGTGCAGGATCCTATCCATTTCAGCTAACTCTAAGAGGGGTAGTTGAAAAAGTTTTACGGAAGGTGTCGGGGAGAAAGGTGGGAAACGAGCTTTGTCTGTAGACTATGAACACTTTACAATGTTTGGTATTACTTGTTTAAGAAGCAGGTATTGGTACAGGTTTGTGAATGAAATAATAATTTCAGTTTTTCCAGCCATGTGGGGAATAGGTTTGCACAGCTAAGCTGAGAAATACATGTTTGTTTTTGTCAGGTCGGTGTGGACTTCCTCCTAAACTTAAGTATGGTCAGCTGAAACCAACATCTACCAATCAGACCCACTTCTCTTCTGGTGTAAGAGTAGAATACGACTGTGCACAAGGATACTTACCAGTCAATGGCACCAATAACACAATCATTTGCTTGAGTAATGCTACATGGTCTACACCCCAAGTGTTCTGTACAAGTAAGAACGTTTTTTTTTTTTTCTTTCAATGTTTTTTTCACATTAGATTAAATTGGTTTAAATTGTTGCTTTCTTTGTTGGCAGAGCGATCTTGTGGAAATCCTGATATTATAGAAAATGGACAAATAGAAGGAGAAGATTATTTGTTTGGTTCTAGAGTTACTTATACCTGTAATATAGGGTGAGTTTTCTCTACATTCATCTGTGTAAATAGCCTTTTTAGAACTAGAGATCTAACAATATTAGTTATTTTGCTTTTTATGTTTCCAATGTTCCACTGCAACTTATACCAGCATTGTTCAAAGGAGATTGGGAGTAATAGAATAAGCAGCACCTACAATCATATCAGGGTTCTGTACTGGGGCCACTTCTTTTAAATCTGTTGATACATTAGTTATCAAGCTAGCAAGATAATGTCTTTTGTGAAGACGGAAATAGATTCAAGAGAGAAAAATATTATTCTCCCTCTTTACAAGGTACTGGTGAGACCGGAATATGCGGTGCACTTTTGGAATCCCATATACAAAAGGGGCATCTTGGAAATGGAAGCAGTTCAGAGAAGGGCAACTAAAATAATAAGGGGAATGGAGGTACTTGACTCTGCAGGCAGATTATTCAAGTTAGGGCTGTTAGGGGATATGATCATTTTATACAAATATATTAACAGGCCATATAAGAACCTTTCTGAGACATTGTTCACTAATAAGTCATATCAGTGGGTGCGTGGACATTATGGAGTGATCATTATTTTGTGTGTGTCCCCCAGATCCCTTTGAGAGGACCTTTTATTCATACTTTTAGGGATGTATAGGATTAAAGGGATGGGATAATAGATACATGTGTACACTTGTGATTGGCGAATATCATACATGTGATGTGATAGTCACCTCCCTCCTCTTGATCACTTGTTATTGCCAAGTGTGTTGTTGACAGAAGGCTAAGTCAATATAAGCTAAACATACTATAAACAAGAAACAATGGGTAAGGGTCCTTGCTGAAAGAACATATTACATTGACAAATAAGAGAAAAAACAGTTTAATCGATAAAGTGCAATCAGCGAAAGATAAGGGAAAATAGTAGTTAGAACGTAGCTTTTAATAAAAATACATTAAAATACACACTCAATGGATACAATTCCATCATAGCAGTAAGCCCAAAATACACAGTGAAATAGACACAGAAGTGGAAAGACTATGTGTCCCTCGCGAGGGTGGGAGCAATCTCTCCACCCTACTAGCCCTATTAGTAACAAAGGCAGCCCTAGGCACTCGGTGCCCTCCTAGTCTTAGTAGGATAAATACTAGTCTGATGGCCCTGTTACTAATTGAAAGAAGAAAAAGGCTAGACTGCTAGATGTGCATAAAAAATATATATTAGCACAAAAAGATCACCCCATTAGCTGCTAATTAGTGTGCTGGAATGGCCACACAGAGCAGAAAAAACAGACCAGTGGAACTGTCTTCCAGCAGATGTGGTAATGGCAAGTTCATAGAATAGCTTTAGAAGTTGGCTGGATAAGTTTATAAAATTAAATACTATTGAGAATTACTGTTATTAATATGTATACTGTAGTTCTGGTTGATCCAGAGATACTTTTGATTGCCATTTGGACTCAGAAAGGAATTTCCCCCCCCCCCCCCCCCCCCTTTTGTTGGGTTTTTTTTTTTTTTTTTTTTTTTTTTTTTTTGGGGGGGGGGCATATGTCTAACTCAACTATTATGTTAATAATTTTAAATAGTATTAAGTAGAAAATACTTACAGGGAGATTCAATAACAGTTCTTATCATTAAAAATGGTGCTAATTTTGCCCCATCCAATCAGATCTTATTTAACATTTGAAAGCTGACATCTGATTGGTTGGGGCAAAATTAGCACCATTATTAACAATAAGAACTTTTATTGAATAACCCTATTAGTTTCTCCTTTAAAGGATAACTATACTCTAAAAATTAACATTTTAAAAATGCAAAATACCTGGGACAGGGAGGTAGGATTAATTATTCCTACCTCACAATATCGTTTTGTTGAGAAGTTACAGCACGTACAGTTTTAATTTGCCGGGTTAGTCCTGGACTAGTCCTGTATTAAAAACCAATGCTGAAACCAGGAGGAAGACTGCCAGAATACGTTTTCTTTGGGCTGGTGCTCCTAACAGAAACAATATTGGAAGGTAGGAATTACCAATCATATATCTCTGTCCCAAGTACTTTTCATTTTAAACTTTCTTTATAAAAACTTTACACACATGAGTTACCATATATACTTGAGTATAATAGCCTGAAATAGCCTGAGTCACTCACCTCAGTGTTAAACCCCGCCGACCGACTGATTCCATGGCCACTATCGGCTGTCGCTAGAAATATCTGCTGGGGTACACACAGCCTTAGTAAGTAAAAACAGCTGATCTACTAAGAAAACCAGGCTAGGTTCAGGCAAACAGCTTTGTTGTCATTTTGGGCACATTTTACTACCATTTCCAGATGTTTTGCTGCTAGAAAACGTTGCATTTTATATTTTCCTAGCGAAATATGGCTAAAAACTCGTTTGTCTGAACCTTAGGATTAGCAGTTTAGGTCCTTGTACAAAATGAGTCATAGGAAGCCAAAGAATCCTTCTAAAGCTTGCTTAATAACAATAGTAACCTTCCAGTGGATTCCAATAACTATTCCTTGTTTTCCTTACCTTCACATACAGGTGGGGTGTTACTCCACTTTCCCTTTGCTAAACAAATCGATAATTATATTTGAGATCATGTTGTATCTAAGATAAAATACACATATATAGGCACTGAAAAAGCACAGATACCCGAATGTAAAAAAATTTTTAAGATCTTATTTAATTTGTTATAGGTCAAATCTACCCCTCCCAAAACAAATGATATACTTACCTTCCCACACCCAGGTCTTCCTTACTTTAACTTTTCTCCCTATGTTCCTAAACTGAGATACTTATTTTGCAATCTGCCATCCCATTCCTGCATTATGGCTCACACATATGTGCCGAGGGGGGTGACATTGTGATTAGGGGGTGGATTGACCTAT
The DNA here is from genome assembly GCA_019447015.1 of Hymenochirus boettgeri. NCBI lineage: Eukaryota > Metazoa > Chordata > Amphibia > Anura > Pipidae > Hymenochirus > Hymenochirus boettgeri. Next base: position 117,695,366 of record CM033470.1, on the reverse strand, counting down.
GCTTATTCCCAGTAATTTACATTTTTGTGTGAATGTGCATTATTTAGAATGTATTATTGGTAATCTCAATGAAGATTTGCCAGATTTAATCCTACACAGCACACATAAACCTATATTTTTTCTATTTATATAACAAATCAATATTTCTCATGAATTATTTTTAGTCCCAATAGTTATAGAGAAAGACAAAGAGACAGAACACTAAATAGGGGTTTGTGAGACACACACCATCTTTATACATGTTTTGGTCCCACAGGATACCATCCTTCTGATTCTGCTTTGTTTTAAGGCATTAGTTGCCCTTTAAATGGACAGCAATCCCATACAGTAACCCCCATTCCTTGGCATGATTTAGCTGCTGGGAGTTGTAGTTTTCAAACATCTGTAGTGGCAAGAAATTGGGGGGTTACTGTATGGGATTACTGCCATCTTACCCCCCGAGAGACCCCCCAATTAAGTGTTACAAGTACCTTGCCTGGGCAGTCTTCAATCAAGGTAAGGTACTTCAGAAGTGTAGCAAATCTGGCCATCAGTGTGAAATGCGGCAGCCGCTCACTCCGCATCTGCCCGCCTGACATCACTGGGAAGTGACAGGCGCCAAGTAGTGATGGTCAGCCAGCAGATGTGGAGCGAGCGGGCCACTGGGTTTAGCCAGCCCTCCAGTTCAGCAGACACTATTGGGTTAGCCCACCAGTTCAGCAGACACTGTTAGGTCAGCTCTCCAGTTCACCAGCCAGTGTTGACTAAACACTTGCTGGTCTCTGTTAAGTCATCCCTTCAGTTCACCAGCCAATGTTACAACAGTTTTCCATTTCACCAGTCAGTGTTGTTAGCCCTCCAGTTCACCAGACAGTGTTACATCAGCCCTCCAGTTCACCAGCCACTGTTATGTCAGACCTCCAGTTCACCAGTCAGTGTGTTACATCAGTCCTTCAGCTCACCAGCCAGTGGTTTTTTTTTTTTGGTGTAACATCACCACTCCAATTCACCAGCCAGTATTACAACAGCTCTCCAGTTAAAGGGCATGTCCACCCCCAAAACTATAATCCCCCCAACTACTGGCCCCACCATGTAGTGTAGTTTAATCTTACCTCACATCCCAACTCCATCTGGTTCTCCTGTAGTCCCCCCCCAAAGTTCCAAAAAACTGCCCACCAGTTGTTTTTGGAACTGGAGATTCCTGCCATGCGTGCTGAAGCCCTTCTCCCCTCCCCCCCTCTCTCCCTCCCTCTCCTCACGTTCTACTATCCCTCCCCTAGCTCAAATCCCCCTTAATATTGTGTTCCCCATGTCCCCCAGCCCCAACCGCATGTTTTTTTTAAAAAGCTCCCCAAACTCTTACTTACCTCTCCGCTTTCCTCGCTGCACTGAATGACCGGCAGCCGCGTCCGTGATTGGCTGCCGCTCAGCCCAATCACAGACGCGACTGCCGGTCCCGCCCCTCTGAGCATTCTCGCAAGCAGAGGGCCGGCAGTGCGGCGGAGACAGAGGTCGAGGGGAGGTAAGTAAGAGTTTGGGGGGCTTTCTGAAAAAAAAAAATATGCGGTTGGGGCTGGGGGACTTGGGGGAACATCATATTAAAAATGTATTTTCGGGGTGGACATGCCTTTAAATAGCCAGTGTTATGTCTAGCACCAGCCAGTGTAACGTCAGCCCTTAGTTCACCAGTCAGTGTTATGTCTGCCCTCCTATTTACGCACCAGTGTTATCTTAGCCCTCCAATTTCCAGCCAGTGTACGTCAACCCTCCAGTTAACCAGCACTGTATTGTCAAACCTCAAGTTCACCAGTCAGTGTGTTACATCAGTCCTTCAGCTCACCAGCCAGTGTTACATCACCACTCCAATTCACCAGCCAGTATTACATCAGCTCTCCAGTTAACTAGCCAGTGTTATGTCTAGTCCACCAGCCAGTGTAACGTCAGCCCTCTAGTTCACCAGTCAGTGTTATGTCTGCCCTCCTATTTACCAGCCAGTGTTATCTTAGCCCTCCAATTTACCAGCCAGTGTTACGTCAACCCTCCAGTTAACCAGCCACTGTTATGTCAAACCTCAAGTTCACCAGTCAGTGTGTTACATCAGTCCTTCAGCTCACCAGCCAGTGTTACATCACCGCTACAGTTCACCAGCCAGTATTACATCAGCCCTCCAGTTAACTAGCCAGTGTTATGTCAGCTCTCAAGTAAACCAGCCAGTGTTAGATCAGCCCTCCAGTTCACCAGCCACTGTTATGTCAGCCCTCCAATTTACCAGACACTGTTAGGTCAGCCCTCTAGTTCACAAGGCAGTGTTATGTCTGCCCCCAAATTTACCAGCCAGTGTTACGTCAGCCCTCCAGTTCACCAGCCAGTGTTACGTCAGCCCTCCATTAACCAGCCTGTGTTACGTCAGCCCTCCAGTTAACTAGCCGGTGTTATGTCAGCCCTCAAGTACACCAGCCAGTATTATGTCAGCCCTCCAGTTTACCAGCCACTGTTAGGTCAGCCCTCTAGTTCACAAGGCAGTGTTATGTCTGCCCCTCCAATTTACCAGCTAGTGTATTGTTCTTATTATTGCTTTGTCAATCGTTTTGTATGTATGGAGTCTTACCAGTGTTTATCTTGTTCTTTGAGTTGAGGAGACAATGTGTTTTAGCTTTAAGGTTACCCGGCATTGTTCAATCCTAGTTCTGTCTTAATTTTTAGTAATTAGCACAATAAAACATATTATGGTCCAAGTTTGTACAAATTTGCTCAAATTCTTATTCTTAAAATTGTTTGGTAGGTGACTGTGGTCCTCCTCCAAGACTAGACTATGCGGATCTGAAGCCAGAATTTAACAACCAGACATTTCCTATTGGACAAGAGGTTAAATATATTTGCCGTCCTGGATATGTTCATATAAGCCCAATGGACTCAATTGTATGTTTGAATAACTCCACATGGTCTACCCCGTATGAGTTCTGTAGAAGTAAGAACCTTTTATTTATTTCTAAAAATAGATATTTGTTAATCAGGAAAGTACTGCCTGTCAAAATGATTAACATCTATTATAAATATTATACATTATATATGTAATAACTGAAGATTCAAACTGATGAAGGTTTTGTATCTGTTAGGTGTCACCATCAGCTATTACCATGGCCAAATCATATATTTTATTTGTTTGAATGCAGGGATGGCACCCCTATTACTTTTAGCACAGCCCTAATGTTGTGCCTTGCCCTAATGTGAATATTTGCTTGCTGTGTCTCTATGTGCACTTACACATGTTGGGGTGCCATTTTAGGAATGTAGGAAGTATTTATTTAAAGAGCAATTATATGATTCTCTCACCCATCTCCATCACAATAAACCAAATAAAGCAACCAAAGTGCCCTCTAAGGTAAGTCCACTCCTGGACTTACCTTAGAGATTTAAGGCTTTTGACATTTTTTTATTACATTTCTTGTGTAAACATAATGCCAAAAAAAACCCTGACAAAACAATATGCAATATAAGTTTCCTTAAAGGGCATGTCCATCCCCAAAATTATAATCTAACCCACTACTGGCCCCACTCTGTAGTGTAGAAAAATCCTTACCTTACATCCCAGATCCAAATGGTTGCCCTGCAATGCCCCTCCAAAGTCCAGAAAACTGGCCACCATTGAGAGGTTTGTGGCATGCTCTGAGCAGCCCCCCCCCCAACCGCATTAATATTATTTGCAGACAGTCCCCCAATCTTTACTTACCTTCACTCTATCCTCCGCCGTTCTGAACTGCCTCTCAGCCAATCACGGACGCGGCTGCTGGTCCCGTCCCCTGCTTGCAGTTCCAAGCAAGCAGAGGGCCGGGCAGTGCGACGGAGGATAGAGGGAAGGTAAGTAACTATAGGAGGAGTTTCTGCAAATAATATTAATGCAGCCGGGGCTGGGGGAGCAATACCTATAACAAATTAAAAGTTTATTTAAAGGGTGGACATGCCCTTCAAGTTCTTCTAGGAGATGGAATGGTAGTTATGAATACAGGCGTTATAAAGAAAGAGATAAAATACGTGACCTGTGAAAATTGGTTGTGCCCATTTACCTTACCACTTACCTAACATAGACAAAAAATTGTTGAAACCAGTGGAGAGAAGTTTAGTCTCACGCATTTGGGAATTGGGTGAAAACATGACATGCTTAGTGGACTTTTATCTTCAACCTTGGGTCAAAAATGTAAAATTATACCTAAATTTATATTAGCTTTTATTTAACAATATTAGTTTATATTTAACCATGTGATTATTAAAATAACTTTACCTTTTTCACTTTTTCCAGATTATTTGGTTATTTTGACAACTTTTTTTTAATTTTTTTTTGTAAATTTGTATTTTTATTTTATTATCTCTGTGGAAGAGATTAAAAAACAATCTCCCTTATATATAACTAGGATCCTAAAGTTGTTTGTGTGTTTGTGTAAATAATTCAAATAAAAAAACAAATGTAATCTATGAATAACCTTATATAAAGACATTATACTAAACATTATCTAGACCAGGGCTGGACAAACTCTGGACTCCAGGTCGCCATGGCGACTGAAAAAAAGTTACCTGGCAACCAGAAAAATGTGCAGTGAAGTTGCTTGTGTATTTCCCGCCAGTCAAAGTGCACTGGTAATTCAATTCTCACCTCATTGTCTGCTAAGCAAGAGGTGCCGGGATCCTGCTGTGAACTTTAATGAGGCTGTGAACTATAATGGGGTGGGTTCTGGTTCACTCCTCCTGTGTCTTTATGAGGGGTGGAGACTGAATCCAAAATCAATGTCAGCCAGGTCTCCCAGAGACGAACTTCGCCTACAGTTACGATCTGTACCTGACAAGAAGGGAGGGGAACGGGGCACAGACTGACAAGCAGATAGCTTGGATGTGAGGAAGCTGTGGAATCTAAGGTCAGAGCAGGGCCGGCCTCTCTAATGAGGCACGGTGAAGTACATTACAGAGCAGCACCCTGTAGGACGGCAGCAGTTTTTAATACCAGAAAAAAAATTCTGGCATCATGTGCCTGGGGCACAGATGCCAGAGGGGCCCAAAAATTACCAGTCGTGTATAAACCCTCTCCCACTTCTAGACAAGCCACACCCCACTTCCAGACAAAAAATCACCCAATTTCAATTATAAAATCACACACCTTTCGGCGGCACGGTGATGGTGCAATTTTTGCTGCTTTTGCAATTTTTTTTTTCAGGTGCCAAAAAGTCTAGAGATGGCCCTAGGTCAGAGGTTTATCCCCCTTATAAATCTGTTATGGGGTCCTGGACTATGCTATTAGGGTGATAGGGAGAAGGCTGGAGCTCATGTTATTTAACCCCTGCACAGTTTGCTGATTATTACAATACCCTGTCTGTAGTCATTTAGAGAGGCAACTTAATTCAAAATTGATTGTTTTTTATATATCTGAAGTATTAGTACATACAGCTTTATTTATTATACCTTTCATTGCAAAAACTATTAAAAGTGTTCACTAAATATTTGCCGATCGATCTATCTGCAGTATCTATCTATCATCTATCTATCTGCAGTATCTATCTATCATCTATCTATCTGCAGTATCTATCTATCATCTATCTATCTGCAGTATCTATCTATCATCTATCTATTTATCTGCAGTATCTATCTATCTATCATCTATCTATTTATCTGCAGTATCTATCTATCATCTATCTATTTATCTGCAGTATCTATCTGCAGTAACTATATCTAGCTATCTGCAGTATCTATCATCTATCGATCTATCTATCATCTATCTGCAGTATCTATCTATCATCTGTCTATCTGCAGTATCTATCTATTTAGCGCTATCATATATATTTATTTATCTATCTATTAATATGTGTGGATAGCCTAACAATGCTATGGGCCATATTTTCAAAGGCGATACTGCACTTTTAACTATCATTATGGTGATCATTAATTTATGATTGTAGATTTACCATTGCGGTAGTGTACTACCACATTGTATTCTATGAATGAATGGATCGTAAATGTACTACCACTTGGTAACCTATAAAATGTTGTTTATAGATTAACGAATGTTCGCAGTAAATTTACATTTACACTATGCTCTACCTCTATGAAGTGCTTAGGCACTGGTAGGTGCATGTGCTTCAACGTAATGGATGATATATTCTGGGACATCCCTAAGATTATTTTCTTGTGTTGATTCCTTATGTACAGTAGACCACATGTGGGGGTAGTTTCTTGTGTTGATTCCTTATGTACAGTAGACCACATGTGGGGGTAGGGGGGGGTTAGGTGAGGACAACCAGGATCCTTTTAATCTAACTTCTTGTCCTGCACTGGGATGCCGAAACATGTCACCTACAATTACCTGGGGACATTGTATACAATTATGACATTTACTCATACCTTTCTTTCTTATAGGCGGGAAACCATTTCACCCATAGTGTTGCCTCATCTGTATGAACAGACCGGATATTGTCTGATGTCTTCTATTGTTGGATTAAGATCTTGGAGAATGTGCCAGTGTTTTCTAAAAATGTGAATAACTTTGACTCCATGTTCCATATTGTGTAATAAACAGAATTTTCTTGATCTGTTTTTTCTATTTTATGAAATTTTACCTCCTCCAAGGCCCTGTCTAGGATTTCTTTCAGAAAGAAAAGAAGAAATAATTGCCCCAGACCGATCGTTTACTCAATCCTCACAAATGCAGCATAACACACAGATTTCTTGATATAGATTTTCGGCCTTTCCTGACTAAATGCTCGGCCGACAGGAACGTTTTGGCAGCCACGCCAATTGTTTCTGTAACATACCTTTTGTCATATTCCTCATTTACAGGTGGGTGAAGCTTGGATTGTGAGATCACAAAAGAAACCTGAGCCAAACTGAGCTAGTTTGGCTCACAATGTCACACCCAATTAGCTCAAGGGATTAAGATAAAAAAAAATTTCCCTGTCATGTATTAGCAGCAGTCATCCACCAGGAGGCATAAGAAACACCATTCTTTCCCTGTGCCAGGAAATGTTACCCAATGACAAATATAGGGAGATCCAATTCAGTTTAGACGTGTTTAGTAAGTTACTCCTTTGAAAACCCTCAGTGTCCAATTGACAATTTTTTTTGCACCTTTATGTCCAAATTATAGTGGAGATTTTGGGATTGTCCACACTAGCATGTTTAAACTTGCAACCCAATCACGGTTGGATTGATGGTAAATTGTTGGTGGATTGATTGGTAGATTGATGGTAAATTAATGGTGGATTGTTGGATTGATTGGTAGATTGTTGATGGATTGATTGGTATTGTTAGTGGACTGGGCGGTGGATTGGTTGGTAGATTGATGGTGGATTGGCATGCACGGCATGGATATTCCAATCAATTCAATCGAATTGATTTGATTATCGAAGACGCTTTTCCTGGTTTTCGATAGACCGATTGGCACTATAGATCGGCCTATCAAAAAAAAAATTTGGTGGATTGGTTGGTAGATTGTTGGTGAATTATTGGTGACAATGTATCCTCAAACAGAAGAGAAGAAACGAGCAGTACGGATCATTGGAATAAAACTCCATTCAATGTAAACAACATTCAGCGGTGCAAATAGTCATAGATATCCTCCACTTGCCCAACGTGTGGCCTCCTGCATCTCAGGGGCTGGATCATGTCCGCGTGGAGGAGCGGATACAAGAGGTGTGCGAGCACTGGATTTCCATTAATACGGGACTCCCGGGATGCAGGTATTGCACGTGTGTTTGTTGATTGATTGGATAAATTTATGGTGGCTGGTGGATTGGTTAGTGGATTGATGGGCGATTGGTTGGTGGATTGATTGGTAGATTGTTGGTGGATTGATGGTAAATTGTTGGTGGATTGATGGGATAAATTTATGGTAGTTGGTGGATTGGATGGTGGATTGGTTGGTAGATTTGTTATTGGATTGATGGGCGATTGGTTAGTGGATTGATTGGTAGATTGTTGGTGGATTAGTAGGTAGATTGATAGGACACAACGTTTATTAGAATGGAAATCGTGGGAATGCTAAAATTCCTGCGATTTCCTATGTGGTTGCGCATCAGTTTCCGTTTTGCGTTCACCTTTTTTGCACAATCGCATGCGATTCAATAATAGAAAATAGTGAAACCATATGCGCAAACACGCCACAATGGCACATGCAATCATGTGCGATTCTGGTGCATTGTAGTGTGGCATTAAAGCTACATTTATTTCCATGTTTGTGTAAGGATGGAGGAGGGGCAGTGATTGTCTCTCCCCAGGTGAACATCTTCCCCCTGCCACTTTCCCTTCTTGAGGGGAAGAGGTCTGTTAATTAGACTGTACCTTTTTAATTGCCACAGAGCACAATATCAATTGCGCAATGATTGGACAAAGGCAGCTTAATGTAAATTGTTGTAACATCTACAAAATGTTTCATAATGTATGGCCAACATACAGTAGTCAGTTAACCAGTCAAACACAATTCTTTCTATTCTTAATATGGTAAAAAATAAATATCCTTCTGATCAATAGGCTGATAATTAATTTTGAGATCAGAAGGTAATATGATCATCCATCCCTTTCAGAGGCAAAATCTTGAGAAAATGTAAAATGAAAATCTACACAAGATCAATTGTAAAGGGGCAAATACATACAACAATCCTGGTTGTACAATACTGGCATATTCTTGACCAGCAGACCATGTGGGGCACTTGTACATTCTTTGTTAATTTTTTCTCTTCCGGACAGGTTCAAAATTTCTTATTGGACCAACACCAATTGTAAATGCCGTGATCATACAATCAGTATTGGTGTGTGTTCAGGTCCCATAAGGTTCGTACACACGTGCGATTGGATGCTGACCTGCGACGCACAATGTGTAGGAACCGCCGTTTTGGCGATAATTTTGCGCCACTTTATTGGCTGAAACGCCCGTTTGGTCAGGGCTCATTGCCCGACCGGATTTTCAAACGAGCGGCCATTTCGGCTGATAAAGTGCCCATACACGCCACGATTATCATCTGAAACAGCCATTCGTACGCATGGTGCATTGTGGGTCAGCACCGGCCTATTATTTGTCCCAACCAACGTTCGCTGCGAGCGCTCGGTTGGGACAAATGACCCATAGGGAACCGCACGATCAGGCATGATTTACCAATGGACCCGATCGCCCAATTCGGGCGAGCAGGTGACCGAGCTCGGTCGTGACTGGCTGCCCCACACCAGCAGATATTTCCGGCCGGCCGATAGTGACGTGGATCGGTTGGTCAGCCAGTCTGCTGGTGTGTACCCAGCCTAAAGGTGGTACACAAATCCCAAACCAATAATTTCATAGTTGTTCCAATTAATATATCAATCTCTCATTTGTCACTCAAAAGCTGACTAAAGCTAGGCCACACTGCTCTGTATTCTCATGCACTAACGATTGCAATTGTGATCCATTAGCATGCGAGTATCAAAGAGCAATGCATGTTAATGTGGGTGGCCACATCACATGCGCTGTGATCACCATTTTTTTGGATAACATCCACTTCAATTGTGCAACATATCATGGATCAGACGCTCACACATGTGTTTTTCACATGGATTGCCTTCTGGCACAGAGTGGTCTTAGCTTAATTGAAGACCATGAACTTAAAAATAAATTAACCCTGGTGCACATCTAAAATGAGTAGGATAGTGCTGGGAATAACACACTCCAACTTCACTATAACAGACATGGGTACAGATGCCTTTTATATTACAGCAAGGGGCCAGGGACCTCCGTACAACAGCAAGGGGCAGGGACCTCGTACAACAGCAGGGGCCAGGGACCTCCGTACAACAGCAAGGCAGGGACCATGCCGTACACAGCAGGGGCCAGGGACCCGTACAACAGCAAGGGGCCAGGGACCTCCGTACAACAGCAAGGGGCCAGGGACCTCCGTACAACAGCAAGGGCCAGGGCCCTCCGTACAACAGCAAGGGCCGGGACCTCCGTACAACAGCAAGGGGCCAGGGACCTCCGTACAACAGCAAGGGGCCAGGGACCTCCGTACAACAGCAAGGGGCCAGGGACCTCCGTACAACAGCAAGGGGCCAGGGACCTCTATATAACAGCAAGGGGTTAGGAACCTCAATAGAGCAGCAAGTGGGGGAGAGACCTGCATATTACCATGAAATTCCGCCGTACCCGATTACACCAATCACATCATCCTACATACCCGATTACGCAACTACACCATCTAAATTTTTCTGCCCAATAAATTGGATGATAACAGTGTGTATACGTTCGCTTGGGCCGCATTCATCAATCGCGGTGAATGCATACACTCGGGTGATTATCGTATCTTATGTGTCACTGTTCAATATAGACCCCCACCCCAGTAATGAATAGACCCCCAGTACAGGATGGATCCCCACCCCAGAATAATTTGTACCCCCACCCCAGTACAATATGGACCCTCAGTACAGGATGGACCCCCACCCCAGTACAATATGGAACCCCACTTTGTACAATATGGACCCCCAGTATAGGATGGACCCCTACCCCAGTACAATATGGAACCCCCTCTCAGTACAAGTTGGACCCCCAACCCAATACAAAATGGAACCCCAGTAAAGGATGGAGCCCCCAGCCCAATACTTAATGGACCCCCAATACAGGATGGACCTTCTCCCCACAAAAAACTGTATACAAAGGAGATTGTCATAAAAAAACTATAAAAAATTGTTACTGACAATGCCCCTTACCCCCATCTGTGGTTTATACACACAATACAGTATATTGTTAAAATACAAAAGCTTCACCCATGGTCCAGTACAGTACTGCATAACCCCGAAGCTAATAAATATTGTAAAATATATACAAAAGATGGGATAGTATACATCCACAGAGAGCATTTAAGAGATGCTCTTTCCTGCTCTTTCGCTTGCTTTCTTGGGACTGAAGCATCGTACACACACAATCGCAGGTCGCGACCCACGACGCAAGATTTGTCTGAACGTTATTTTTGGGCGATAATCGGCCCGTGTATGGCCCCTTTATCTGCCGAAAGGGCAGATAAAGTCGCAATATAATTGTAAAGTAAAATGTAAGTAAATTAGTTGGATGTGCACTAGACTTCTATTTTTTGTATATAATAAATATTGTACTGTTAAATGCTCTAGTGTTTGTGCCAGAAGTTCAGAGGCAGGATTCTTCCACCCACTTTCCGTTCTGTAAGGAGGAGTGTGCAGCAGGGAGAGCAGGTGATCATAGTACAGGACTTCTAGCTAAGTTCTAGCGATTATCTCCTGAAACCTCTGTGATCAGCTGTTTGTTACGCCCCTGTAAACAGCTGATCGTGCATATGAAGGAAACATATGTGCGATCAGCTGTTTAAAAGACCAGAACCGAACTTTCAGTTCGGTTTCAGTCTTTTATACAGCTGATCATGTGTATTTTTACTTCTTTAAAAACAGCTGATCGCAGAGATTTCAGGAGATAATCGTAGCCCCTCTTACCTTCTAGCCCCCCCCCCCCACGGGGAGTGATTATTACGCCATTTTATTATTGGGCCCAGTCTCCAATCTTGCAGGGGGCCCGGTGGCCCTACAGTGCACTTTTGTTTTTTGCAACCTATAATAAATGACACTATATCATGATCACTATTCCCAATACATTAACTTTATCTCCAAAATAAGCTCAGGGTTATTAGATATTACCAGATCCAACATCACGTCCTGTCTAGTAGGAAGAATTTGTGAAAATTATCATATAGAAAATGTAAGATCTTTATATACCTTTTCAGGTGCTGGAAGTTCCCCAATCTATGTCAGGGTAATTAAAATCCCCCGTAACCAGAACATGCCCCTCACCAGCGGCCTTCACAAACTGCATATGAAGGTTAATTTCCATGTCTCACTAGCATTTGGTGGTTTATAACAGACACCAACAATTAATTTAACCACCTTTTTGCTTCCCATACACAGCTCCACCCATATTGTTTCTGCCTTATCATATATACCCCCATTTATTCCACTGCCCCGTCATGTGAATCATTTAGCCATGTTTCTGTTATACTGATCCCATCATACATTTCTTTTAAAGCCATTAGTTTCAGTTCCCCAGCCAGACTTCTTGGATTTTTAAACATTTTAAATTATCATTTAATTTACTTCTACACTTTGAAGTACATGCCTTCTTATGCTTTATGTTTCTCCACTCCTTCCTCCATTATCTTATTAGCTCCCTGATACCTAACCCCTCTATCTACCCCTGTGTAGTCCAAAGTACACCCCCCATACCTAGTTTTTAATCTCCAACAAAAATGTCAGCCCAGTTCTCTAAAAACCCAAACCCCATCTCCTTACACCAATCTCTTAGCCACGCATTAATACTTAAGAGTATTAATGCGTTGCCTCCCTAGCATATCACATGGCTGTGGTAGTATTTCTGTAAATACTACACTTGATGTCCTTACTTTTAACATGTCTCTTAACTCTAGAAAGTTATTTCTTAATAACAAAGATAGAGGAAGAGGAAAGGTCCTTAACACTAATGTGAACAAAGACTGCCGGGTCACTCCCAGCCACACCCAATAATCTTACTACATGATCCACCACATGTTGGACCCTAGCACCAGGCAGGCAACACACTGTTCGGCATGTAGGGTCTTGGCAGAAGATTAGATATCCTTCCTGGCCCTAGGTTCTCCCTCCCTTGTATTAGACATAGCAGTCAACAATAAATAGGTGTACGCTTCGCTGCCAGGGACCATTTAGGTTCGGGTCACTCCTCCCTACTGCTCCGTTCCCAGCAGTATTGACAATCAAAGAGGGTAGAAAGGAAGGGGACGCCACACAGGGTTGCTGCGAACACAAAGTGTTTTATTGATCTGACATGTTTCGACCCACACTTGGGTCTTTTTCAAGTGTATAAAAATGACCCGAGTGTGGGTCGAAACATATCCGATCAATAAAACACTTTCAGGGAGATTCAATTAAAGCTCTTATTGTTTAAAATGGTGCTACTTTTGCCCCAACCAATCAGATCTTATTTAAGATTTGAAAGCTAACATCTGATTGGTTGGGGCATAATTAGCACCATTTTAAACGATAAGAACTTTAATTGCATAACCCTGTTTGTGTTTGCAGCAACCCTGCGTGGGTCCCCTTCCTTTCTACCCTTTTTGTTAGACATGGCAGTCCTCTGGGTGCTAAAGGGATCACCCGCTTCATACATACTACTTCTGAGCTGTCATCCTCTGCTTATTCCCCTTCTGTAATCTACTTTCCCTGGTGACCCTTACAAATCTATCTTCTTTCACCACCGTATCTACCCCATTTAGTATAGTATTTGAGGTTGAATAAAGACATACTTCCATCCAGTCCAGCCTACTGAGCACTACCCACATTTCCTGCCTAACTGTTGATCCAAAGGAAGGCAAAAAAAAATCCACCAGAATTAGGAAGGGGAAACAATTTCTGGCAATTTGAAATATCCCTGGATAACCTCCACTTTATTTATCAATACCAGTAACATGCAACATTTCTTGTTTTTTTTTTTTAAACTATCCAATGAACCAGAAATTTTCCCCTCTCCAGTTTACTTGCCCCTGCCAGTACTTGCCCTCCCCCCAGTTTTGCTAAGCCCTGCAATGATGCTAGTTTTCCCTTCAAATTCTTTTTTTCCCCCCAAACATTTTGATTGAGAAAGGTCGATCACATTGAAAAAGAAAACATTACATTTGTGTCAACAGTAGATTGAAAATTCTCCAAAATAACAGTTTTCATTATATCAGCATTTGTTTAACTTATTTGTTCGGCCTTTAATTTTTCATATTAAATCGGTTAATAACAAGAATATATCCATAACATTAACATATAATTTTTATAAAAATAAACATTTCCTGACCTGTTATTCCAGTCCTGCCCCGTCCTCTGCCAGCGGCATCGCATCCACTGTTTTTATCTGGTGGCCCTTTGTGTGTAACCTTTTAATTGTCTATTCTTTGGGTGGGAGTCCCTTACTGGGAGACCTCTAGCATCGGACATGGTAAAAAGCCAAGGGGTCCATATTTTGTCGTAGGCCCGCATCATTACCCTTAGGGTGTGAGCTATTTTTTCGTTTTCGCAGATCCACCATGTTTTCGATATTAGTTGTGTCTCTGATGGGACTGGTTGCTTCCAAGTTCCCGCTGAGAGACTATGTGCTGCTGTGCATATACTATGGATCAATTTGTTATTGGCGGTGGATTGTGATGCTATGTGTTTGTCAAATAAGGCTGTCCGAGTGGACCTCTTTACGTAGTAAAGTGTGTTTAATTTTTCAAAATTTTGCCACATCTTCTGTCTCAGGACACCCCCACCAGCTATGCTTTAGATCTGCTGTTGTGCCGCAGCGTCTGTAGCACAAAGGGGAAGCCGATGAGTATATACGTCTCAGTCTGTGAGGGGACAGGTACCAGTGATGGAGAATTTTAAAACTTTTCTTCTGGAGGATAATGCTAGCTGAGCATTTTTGGAGGGATTAGAATACGGTTATCCATTGTGGAATTTCTAGTGTTGTTCAGCCAGTGCTCCCATTTCGCCATAAATGCTATTCTATGTGTATGTCTAGTGTTTAAAATAGAGTAGATTTGCGAGATTAAGAGCCATATTTATAAACGCGCGGTATCGCGGTCATACATTAAATCGTAAATCTACGATTTCGTTATCGTAGATTTACGATCGGTATCGCAAATTTACGATCGTTAAACGGATCGTTAATCTCCGATCGGTTTAACAATTGTAAATCTACAATACCGATCGTTAAAGTCGCGATATCACTAAAAAGCGATACCCCGGCTTTATAAATATTGCCCTAAGCATCTATTGTGGTGTAGGTTGCTAGAGAGGGATTCAAATTTAGTCTTTGCAAGACTTTGTATTGTGTTTAATATTTTTTGGGCATAATGCGTGATCTGTTGGTAATGATACCATTCCGTTAAATTGCATTCTCGCCACCTTCCAAGGCAACAAATTACCGCCTGATATTGTGTCCTATATTGGTGATACTTTTATTAATCCAATACGACCAGCCTAGTGTGCTTTTTCCTCTGGGTTGTGGAATATCATCATCAACAGTGATGGTTTGTTGCACAGATGATATGTTGTTATTGTATTATACCAGAGTTTTATTGAGTATTGTATGTATAGGTTAGAGTTACAGTGCGCTGTGGCTAGTTTGATGTTAGGAAGCCATAAGATATAATTTAGTGGTATAGATGGGTTAAGAACTTGTTCGATTTCTATCCATCTGGGTATTTCCAGGGTTTTATTCTGTTGAAGGATTTGGGACAGTCGGGCGGCTATAAAGTAGTGTTTGAGGCTTGGGAGAGCCGCTCCTCCCATCTCCCTTGGGCATTGCATAGTTTTTCAGCTTATTCTGGGTTTTTTGTTGTTCCATAAGAATTTTGTTATTTTAGATTATAGTAGACGGGAGTCTAAGTAGAGGATTCTAGGTAAGAAAGTAATTTTAATACTGTTGATTCTTCCAAAAAAAGAGAGAGATTATAGGGGGTCCATTGTTTGAGTTGTTGTGTTAAAGATTGTATTATAGTTGTTAAGGATATATTTTATCAATGTTATCATTGTATAGAAACTGTATTGACTACATACATTATGCAATAACTGTGTAGACGTGGCATGAATATGGGATGTATATGTAACAAGGACCTCTGGGATCTCTAATCACAATTGGATAACATATATTTCTTGTTAAAGTTGTGTAAGGTAACAAATGGCCATATAAGATTACATGTCTAAAGTAAAAAGGGACTGCAAAGTCCTTTTCTATAGGATGGGCTTGTGACGTATGGTCAAGATTGTATATAAGAAAGGGGTCTGTACAAGCTATCTTGGTTACTCACTATCCAGTTGAGTGACCAGCACATGTGTTTATATGCATATGCAATAAATCTCTACTATTGACTTTCAAGACTGGTGTGGCTCTAAATTCCCTAACAGTTTTTTGGTGGAGAATGCAGTATTGTATTATACTGAGTTGTGTTTTATCTTTGAGATTTTTGACAAATTGTTTTATTCTGGCTTCTGTGAATTGAATATCTTCAAGTTTATCTTATAGGTTGCCTACATATTAATGATTAATTAAGGATTTAACATTTTTGCAACTTAAATTGTTTATATGAAATTATTTTTTCACTTTTTAAAATTATTTCAAATGCTCTTTTCTCTGTATCTGCTTAGAAAATCAAAGCTAAAAAGTTTCAGTGAGAGATGCTTATTTTGAAAAGGAGTTCTTTGTGTTTGTTAATGGTTCTACAACTAAGAGTTTTGCAGTAATATAGAGTTTTATTATTTTGAGAACTTAGTAACTATTGTAGTAGTAGTTCCCAACGAGGAACTTTACCTTTTGATTGAAAGAGACCAAAAGAAGTCTGACACTGAAATAGTGATCAGAGCATAGAGTTTGTGTCCGGTTGAAATGACACCGTTTGTTTGGTAACCAATGGGTTAATCCTGATTGGTACATTTTGACTAAGTTCATTGAAGTATTTGTAAGGTGTAAGACTATCTATTAATATTCTATTGATAAGAAAAAGGGTAAAATGGCAATTATAAAGTTTATGTATCAACTCTTTGTGAAAAAAGTAGATGTGTGTGTGCGTGTGCGTGCGTGCGTGTGTGTGTGACACTACCGACAGCTGAAGATTTTTTCTATGACCCTTATACAATTTTGACCCTTGTAAAAAAAAAATCTGTTATTGACATGTTTTTAAACCCATAATAAGACAACCTAATTCTTTAGTAATTAAGCAGCTCTAAAGTTAAAATTATAAGTAGCCAGAATATGTGTCAAATAAGGTTACTTTTAGAGTCTGACTCATAGTAGAAATAGATGAATTGGAAATGTGTAATATTTTGTTTTAAAGGTTACCATAGCATTTTAATTACTCACTCATGGTATTTGTTTGAAGAAGAAGAAAAATATTAGCCAAGTGGATTTGGGAAGTTTTAGAAACTGGTAGATTGAAAATAAAACTGCCAATAAGGCAAACTCTAAGTAGAATGAATGTTGCATATTTGCTATTGGGTCAACAAAATATGATAGTGTACTTCTTTTAGAAAGCCAATTATTTTCTTTAAAAAAATGCTATCAGATAAAAAGAATTAAATTCATTGTGATAGTAGTTTCCTAGGAATGTTCATCCAAGGAAGGTTTAGCTATTGCTGGGGGTTTTGAGGTGACAAAGTAGGGTGGTCTACTTTAGTTTTAAAGGGTCAGGGTAATTTATGTTAAGGGTCACACCTATTTGAAAAATGGATAAATAGTCAATAAAGAAGTGGATGTCACAGCTATTCTGCAGCTAAGGAATTTGTGTAGAAGAGGAACTCCTGTACCTGAATTCCTAAGTAACTCAGAAGTTACAGTGTTTAGTTTTTGATGTAAAATGAGTGAGTTCTTTCATTTGAAATTTAATATACATCACAAAATGAAAATATAAGAAAAATGTGGGTTGTGGAGCTGTAATTTAGGGAGACAAGCACAAAATCTTTTTCTTTTGTCAAATGAGAAAAGATAAGTAGGTATTGAAAAATTTCCTGGGTCTATAGAAAAAAATATTTTCATATATTTTAATTTTTCATGGGATTATAGTTTTGGGGGTGGACATGCCCTTTAATTTAAAGACGCTAACAAGATCAATTTTTAGATGATTTGTGGAACAAGGTTACTCTGTTGGAGATGGTTGTGTAATTGTTCACTTTTAAAGTATCAAGATTGTTTGAGTAGAGAAACCTACGATTTATTAAGATATGATTGTATGGTATTGTCATCATTTTATACTCCTATGTACTGTAGGATTCTTCT
Source organism: Hymenochirus boettgeri (assembly GCA_019447015.1). Taxonomy (NCBI): domain Eukaryota; kingdom Metazoa; phylum Chordata; class Amphibia; order Anura; family Pipidae; genus Hymenochirus; species Hymenochirus boettgeri. Next base: position 117,677,578 of record CM033470.1, on the reverse strand, counting down.
CTAGTGAGTTGCATTTAGTATATGTAATATAAGTAATATATTCTGTGGCTGGGAGGGCTTCCATGTTGATGGCAGTACAACTTCACAGCCTATGTAATTTCCAAGGAGCCTTGTGAGCATGTTCACCTATTGGCCATACCCCCTGTCTCTCCTTGTTACATTTTGTACCTAGAAAAAGATAATGTTTCTAAATGTGGCAATAAGTATGTGATGTTTTCCCTTCAAAAATGTAATAGGAAAATTAGCTGCAAGAATTACATTTGTATACAAATAAATTAGTAGGGGCAACAGAGTTTGTTGATAGCACCATTAAATATCAAACTGTTAAATCTCTTCTTGTCTGAGAAGTAGGATGTTCTGAAGCATAATCTATGGCTAGCAGAAGTGGGTCTTAGTGCTGTAATTCAATTGGCTGTCAACTTTTAGAAAGCAAAGCTACAGCTTCCTTGATTTGATCCAAAACAATGATTTGAATTATAAGAGCGGACCTGTAGTACCCATAGATTAATTTTTAAATCAACCTACAGCCACAGCGCAGGAAGAGGTGAAACAGTTTGTATTTTTTTTAATATGCACTATCTATTGAGACAATATTATCTGAAAACTTTAATTCCCTTTAATGATAAAATTAAAATACACAAGCTCCCTTATTATGCTTGTGAAGTTTCTCATTCATCCAGGTCATGGTATATCTGTTGTATTCAATTAGATCAACTGTACTTAAAGTTTAGTTCTTAAAAGACGTTTCGCTAGTCATCCGACTGGCTTTCTCAATTCAGAATGACTTGTACAAGAATCTGTGGCAATTATGTACCCTGGAAACTCCCAATTAGCATATCACAGCCAGGTGTTAAGGGCGGGATTGCATAGTGGCTAAGAGGTGTTAAAACAGCATTGTACATGGCAGACAGTTGGTGTTGAACCCCCCCACCTCTATTTAGGCTTGGTTTCTTTATTTTCACATAAATGGCCTCCTTAACACCTCTCTTGAACCAGTTACGTTCCTTTGCCAATATGTTAACATAACAATCTTCAATGGTATGTCCTTTATCCTTAAGATGCAGGTACACGGCTGAGTCCTGACCCAAGGAATTGGCTCTTCTGTGCTGGGCCATACGTTGATGCAGTTGCTGTTTGGTCTCCCCCACATACAAATCAGAGCATTCTTCACTGCACTGCACTGCGTATATGATGTCGCTTATCTTGTGTTTCGGTATTGGGTCTTTCAGATGTAACAATTGTTGCCTCAGTGTGTTGTTTGGTTTAAAGCAGACAGGGATACGGTGTTTATTGAAAATTCTTCTTAATTTCTCGGAGACCCCTGCTACATATGGGATGACCATGTTCTTCCTCCTGTCTTGCTTTTCCCCTTAACTGTTGGTATATCTGTTCTTTTCTTTCCTTCTACTTCTTTTGACAAAGGCCCAGTCTGGATACCCAGTTTTAAGGGCTCCTCTGAGATGTTTCATTTCTTTAGCATTCGCCTCTGTGCTAGTGGGGATGTGCTCTGTGTTGCAGGGTTCTGATTTCACCCAGCTTGTGATCTAAAGGTTGGTGGGAGTCAAACATCAAATACTGATCTGTGTGTGTTGGTTTTCTGTAAACCTCTACTTCCATTCTCCCTGACTTCTACCAAGCAGTCCAAGAAAGCCAGTTTGTTGTTTTGTACCTCTTCCCTTGTAAATTTGATGTTTTGGACTAGCACATTAATGTGTTCTGTGAAAGCTTGTACTTCCTTCTGATGGATTTTAACCCAGGTGTCATCCGCATATCTGAACCAGTGGCTGGGTGCTATGCCCTTAAAGGTTTTAAGCGCCTGTTTTTCTACCTCCTCCATGTAAAGGTTGGCCACAATAGGTGAAACTGGAGATCCCATAGCACATCCATGTTTTTGCTTATAGAACATATCCCGGTATTTGAAATAGGTGGTATTCAGGCACAAGTCCAGTAAGGAACACACCTGTTCTGGGTTGAGATCAGTTCTGCTGGTAAGAGTGCTGTCTTGGCCTAGCCGTTTTCTCACCATGTCAACAGCCTCCTTGGTGGGTATACAGGTGAAGAGAGATGTCACATCATAGGACACCATAGTTTCTTCTACACCAAGTACTATATCTTCAATCTTGTTGGTGAAATCCTGAGAGTTCTGGATGTGATGCTTAGATCTTCCCACCAATGGTCCTAAGATGTCGGCTAGATATTTTGCCACCTTGTATGTTACAGAGTTGATGCTGCTGACTATAGCTCTTAGCGGTGCCCCTTCCTTATGTATCTTTGGGAGTCCATATATGCATGGATGTGCCTCACCAGGGTATACCTGGTATACCAGAACAGGTATATCAACAATGAAGGGGAAAAGCAAGACAGGAGGAAGAACATGGTCATCCCATATTTAGCAGGGGTCTCTGACACTGTATCCATGTCTGCTTTAAGCCAAACATTACACGGAGGCAGCAATTGGTACATCCGAAAGACCCAATACCAAAACACAAGATAAGCGACATCATATACACAGTGCAATGCAGTGAAGAATGCTCTGATTTGTATGTGGGGGAGACCAAACAGCAACTGCATCAATGTATGGTCCAGCACAGAAGAGCCAATTCCTTGGGTCAGAACTCAGCCGTGTACCTGATTTAAGGATAAAGGACATACTGTACCTTTGAAGATTGTAATGTTAACATATTCACAAAGAAACGTGACTGGTTCAAGAGAGGTGTCAAGGAGGCCATTTATGTGAAAATAAAGAATAAAGGTAGCAAATAAAAGGTAGCAAAGGCATTGCTACCTCTCTAGAGGTTACATATTGATTAAAAGTATATCTATGTAGGATTGTATTAGTATGTGATTGTATAGTTATTAGGGTACAAGTAATGTTAATGATCATATAAAACACAAAATGTGTATAAAATGGACTCAAATTACAGAAAGCCTGGTCTCCAATAGCAATGTCTATCAGAAAAGCCCTTTACTTGTGAAATTATATTGGAGAACTACCTAAGATGGGACTATATTTTCCTCATTATCTTAAAGCTATTTGAAAACATCCTGATATCATTCCCATTGACATATTCTTTATCAGATGCTATATATCTGGGCATAAATCATGTTCTGACCTACTGACCTGAAATCTACAGCTCAATTTACAAGTGTCTTTTTAGATATTTTCAACTTCCGCAACAGCTGTGAAAGTGGAAGGATGTCCAAATTGGATCTTTGTGTTGTATTGGGTACTATTGCTTCAAGTGCATATAAGGAAGCCACAATAATGCTTTACCTTAATTTGCACCATCTAATTCAATCTATTACCCAGCTTCCCCAAAATGCTATATTGAGGAGAAGGGTTTCCTTTGGGTTTCAAAGAAAATAGCCCAGCTACCCTATTAACCCCCTAGGATCCAGTGCTAAGGCCTGGGCTTCCTCATCAGGGTTTCCATGGGGTGAAGATAAGTATTAAAATGTTGCTCTATGGATAGATAACAGCTTATTGCAATTGCATTCAATAATGGCAAAGACTATAAATGGGACTGATTAATGAGTGTCTTTACATGCACTCCATGGCATGGGTCAATTTGATTACTTAGGAAGGATTTGATGATGAGTCCATAATGTTTGATAGATGGTTTTAATTGGCTTATAATTAGTTATAATGAAAAATCTACAGGAAAGTGAAAAGTTAGTTACTTGTAGCATGTAATGTAACATAGGAAAATGTTGAATACCAGAATTTTTAGATACACTTGTAAAGCGTAATTTATTATTACTATCCAATTTATTCATACCCTAGTTTATGAAGTTAATGAGAGTAATTCTACATTTATGTAGTAGATCCTATTGACACCAATGTAAGTACTTTCTTTTACATTGTACCCAAAGCAAAAATTTCCCGGTCATTGTTTTTAAAGTAAAATCTGACATTTGTTAAGAAGGTATTATTTTTAAATTCCAATTAGATTAAAGGCATAGTATGATTGACAGGGTAGTTTTAACTGAAAGAAATGAGTATGATTCTAATGTCAGAGTAGAGTATTAAATGTAAACTGTAAGTTTGTTGTATCTTGTGTACCATTCCATAGATTTATGGTATAGTATTTATAGTTACTTAGTAACTAAAGGGGGGAAATGTTAAAGATTAATCTATCAATGTTGTATAGAAACTGTATTGACTACATACATTATGCAATGACTGTGTAGACATGGCATGAATGTGGGATGTATATGTAACATGGACCTCTTGGATCTCTAGTCACAACTGGATAACATATGTTTCTTGTTAAAGTTGTGTAAGGTAACAAATGGCCTTATAAGGTTACATGTCTAAAGTAAAAAGGGACTGCAAAGTCCTTTTCTATAGGATGGGCTTGTGATGTATGGTCAAGATTGTGTATAAGAAAGGGGTCTGTACAGGCTATCTTGGTTACTCACTATCAAGTTAAGTAGTGACCAGCACATTTGTTTATATGCATATGCAATAAATCTCTACTACTGACTTTCAAGACTGGTTTGGCTCTACATAATTCCCTAACATAGGTGTGTAATTAGCTTTGTATAGTGAGGCATCTTGACTCCCAGGTAAGTAAAGTGTGAGGATACACGGTGAAAGTCGACGTTTTATTGGAGAAGTTTCGTTATTGGGGGGGGACGGGTGTATAGGAAGTATAACTGATTTTGAGCGGTTAATTTTGAAACCCAAAACGTTACCAAAAGTCTGGAGTTGAGAGCAAAGATGTGGTAGTGAGGTTTGTGGATGGATAAGGGTGAAAAGAGTGTCGTCCGCAAAAAGTTAAATTTTATAGTCCTTATGGCCTATTGGAATTCCATTAATCTGTGGGTCCACGTGGATGATCCTGGCTAATGCTCCATGCATAGTGCAAAGATTAATGGGGATAAAGGGCAACCCTGCCTCGTGCCATTGAGAATAGGGAAAGATCGGCAAGAGAATCCCATGTTAGAGACTATTGCCATGGGGGTAGAGTTAAGAGAGTTAATAGCAGACATGAAGGGCCCCCTATAACCAAACGAGCAGAGAGTAGATTTCATGAAGTGCCAATTTATTCTATTAAATGCTTTTTCTGCGTCAATTGATAAAATTACTGGTGGGATTTTAGAGGATTTGGAGTGATAGGTAAGTTGTATGGCTTGGCGTATGCTGTCTGTTGTATCTCTTCCTGGAACAAAACCAGTCTGATCTGGATGTATTAATTCGAGGAGAATTTGATTTACTCTGGTGGCCAAAATTTTTGTGTATTTTTATATCAGTATTGATCAGTGAAATCGGTCTGTAACTGCTGTATTGTGCGGTGTCTTTTTTCTTCCTTTGCTATTACTATTATATTGGCTTGTAATAGGTCCGGGGGGATGTTTTCGGTGCCATCTAGGATGGCTTTAAAGGTTTTCTAAAGTTTGGGTGTTAGTATTTTTCCAAATTTTTTATAGTATGACCTAGTGTAGCCGTCAGGGCCTGGGGCCTTGCCTGGCTTCAATGCTTTAATTACTTTGTTAATTTTTGTAGTGGTTATTGGATTATTAAGGGTTGCTGTTTGTTCTTTGGTAAGTTTCGGGAGGGATGCTTGTTGTAGATATTGATCTATCTGTGATTGGTAGATTGGTCTTGGAATCAGGTTGTGTGCGCTTGGGAGGCATTGTATGGAAGTCCCCTTGTAAATAAAAAGATTTTCTGTGAAAATTAGAGCTATATTAAGCTAAATACAGTTCCCTGTGTCTGGAACTCTTTCACTCTGCGTCCATCTTGCAGGGAGGTCAAGCTCTGCCCCCTTCCCTTTAAATTCTCTACCTCAGATTCCGAATGGGCAACCCACTCACATCTGACACATACAAGGGTTCCTTGTAACGTCTGCTCCATATGCCAGGATGCAAATCACATGGTCCCAACAAATCTGTCCATATAAACCAGTAAAACACAAAAACAGAAACAGCAATCTTGCGTTTAAACGCTTTCTTATTCTAAAAGCCAATGCCCCCCCCCCCAGAATAACCCCTTTAACACAATTGTTCAGAGCTCAAACAATCGCTCTGCAAGCAGGACTTATATGTGAGGTTCAAAATGAAAGATAACAGAGTGCACAGGCAAAAAGATTTTCATTTCTCTCTCCCAGCCCCCATCCTTCCGGTAACAATACAGTTGAAAACATATTTTTTTCTTTTTAAAGTGATTTTATTTAATTTTTTTTACACTCAGGCACACTGAGAAATAAAATAGTGCTAGGTTATTACATTCATACTGACTGCAAACCACAGTTAATAAATTAAAGCTTTAAAAGTTTCTTGCTTGCGCTTAGGGGTATTGGTAGGGGAAGAATAGGTTAAGATCAAGAGCTCTGTAAAATATCAGTTTAAAATGATACTTTCACATAATGATGCACATTTTTGCCTATCCACAACTAGGAGAAATGTGCATTGATCATCTCTTTTCTTGTTTGTCACCACTAGGAGTAAGGGCTAGGCCACACTGCTGCGTTTTTTTATGCGTTTGCGCTTGCGATTTTTCAGATAATTGAAAACGCGTCAACGCACCGAAAACATGCGTTTTTGGGTGTGTTGCGATTGCAATTTGCGTTCTGCATTTTACCTAATGAAGAAAACGCATGAAGAAAATGAAGAAAACGCATGCGCAAATGCAACGAAATCGCACATGAAATCGCATGCGATTCCATGTGCCATTGCATTTGCGGCGCAGTGTGGCCGTGCTTGGTCTGTCTAGCTCCCAAAAAGCTCTGCACACAGGAATAAGGTTGCCAACAAACTTTATTATAGCAATTAAAAGCAATAAAAAGCACTAAAAAACCTTAAACAGTCCAGTAGCAGTTGTTGAAGTTGCACATCTCTACTATGGTGTGGTCCCTTTAAATCGTGGTGGTCTTGTGGTAAGGTATAATCCATTTGGTGATGGCTTGTGAGGTAATTCCTACGTGTTTCGCTGTTTTAATCCTTACAGCTTCATCAGGGATAAAGTTTGAAATGTCTCTCTGGAAACTTTATCCCTGATAAAGCTGTAAGGATTAAAACAGTGAAACGCGTAGGAACTACCTCACAAGCCCCACTCAGTTAAACACACCATAGCAGAGAGCAACTTCAACAACTGATAATGGACTGTTTCTGCAAGGTTTTTGTGCTTTCTTTTACAGAGATCTTGATCTTAAAGGGAATGTATACCCCTCTGGAAAAAAATGAGTATGTTACACAGGACCCCCCTAAACCTAGAGTTTGTTAACACTGTTTAAATCTGCTCCCATCTGCATAAGAAATCATCAAGATCCACCGCCGCTTCCTGTCTCTCCACTCCCTCTCCACTGCGGCTGCTGTGTACTTTTTCTGTTCCCAAGCAGCCGCATTGGAGGCTCATCTGTTCCCAAGCAGCCGCATTGGAGGCTCATCTGGGAATGGCAGTCAGTAATTGGCCGTGATGCCACTGTCACGGCCGAGACTGACTGCCTTACCCGGAAGTGGAGTGCAGAGCAGTGGTAGTGGATCATGGAGCTTATAAGTATGAGATCTCTTGCTGGAAGGTGATTTAAAGAGTGTAACCTAAACGAACTCTAGGTTTAGGGGGATCCTGCATAACATTAATTTTTTTACAGATGGGGTTGACATTTCCTTTAACCTATTTATTTATTTATTTTGATTTTTAACCCTTCCTCTATCCATACTCCCAAGCACAAGAAATAAACTTTTAAAGGGTATGTCCACCCCCCAAACTAACTTTTGATATGTGGCAGGGAATCGCTATAAACCTTGACCTCATGAGTCTTAGCCAATCACAGAAGCTGATGCTAGTCGAGGCCCTCCTGCTTGACTTCTGTGCAAGGAAAAGGCACGGAAGTTAAGCAGAAGGCAGTGGGGGGGCCAAGGCTGGTAAGTACATTTGGGGGCAGCTGGGAGTGCAATAAACCTTGCAAGGTCGAGGTTTATACCAATTCCCTGCCACATATCAAAAGTTAGTTTGGGGGGTGGGCATACCCTTTAAAAGTTTCTTGCTTGGGGGCGTGGCCGAATGCCGCCGCCACTCACTTAAAAACGGCACAGAAAAGCCAAAAAGATGGGCAAAAAACCTAAGGTTGGCTCAGAGAGGGTTTCCAAGACCCCGGCGATCTCCCTTAAACAAAAAGGCCTCGGGATTTCTTCAGGAATGGTGCAGACGGCCTACCTGATACGCACGCCACGAGGTGTGCAATGGCGGCTCCCACGGGAGACAATCACACACACATTCACCCACACATTCTTCTGACTTCTGGCAGGAGTCCCCAGGAGCATCCAGGGAATCTCCCTCCAGGTCACCCCAAAGGAACCCAGTAAGCACCCAAACATCACCCACTCTGGAACCCAGAGTTTCATCAAGGGCTCACATTGGCCCAGATCACCCAGAAAACCATATCAGAGAACTTTTATTAAACCTACCAACAAAAGCTGACCTAAATAATATTACACAACAAATCCAGACAACCTGCCGTGCAGAGATCTCGTTAATCAGAAATGATCTCAAAGCAATGCTAGATAGGGTGGAGGACCTGGAAGAAGAACACCAGGCCACAAACCAACATCTACAAGTAGTCACACAAGTAGTGAATGACCACTCCAGAGCCATAAGAGACTTATTCCACCAAATGGAAGACCTCGAAAACAGGTTGACGCAACAATATATGCATAAGAGGCCTACCGGAGTCCATCCCAGACAACAAACTACAGGAAACAGCAAACAATTTGTTCAACATGGTCCTAGGTACAGAAACACCACAGGACAGAATACATAGAGCACTAAAACCTAAAGGGTCTACCAAATTTCCACGAGATGCAATATGCCGGGTACACCACTATGCAAAAAAAGAGCAAATCCTCTCTGAATACCGCTCCTTTACAGACCTAACCTGGGAAAATGCTAATATTCAACTATACCCAGACCTATCTTCATCCACCGTCACACAGATGTCAACTAAGGCCGCTCTTACAAACCCTAAGAAACAAACAACTTCCATACCGATCGGGATTCCCCTTCCAGCTTATCGTAAAACGCGAAGGGGTGATGCACATCCTTAAATAACCAGAGGAACTACCAGACTTCTGTGAAGCACTTCAAAACCCGAATATATCCCTACCGTATTGGAGACCAATTCCGACTCTGGCAGATGGCACCAACCAACTGTGGACACATACCCCCACACAATCCACATAACCCCACCAAGCCGAAAAAGGAGACGCTGTGGATGCCAAGATTCCCACACCTTAACAAGTCCATCACTCCCTCATCTGACCCCAGGTTGAAGGACCAAAAAGGGAAAGGAGAATGGAACTGGGGTAACCACAAACAGTTCTAGCAACAGATACCACAGGTCCACAGTTGTATGCCAATGACTTAGCATCAATAATCTTATTCCCCCCTCTGTACGAACTTCCATTATCCACACTCTATAACGGGGTTATAATAACTGTAACGAACCAAAACATCATATACCTCCATAGCGGGAGCCAACGGAGCTTTTGTTTCTTGGCATGACTTCCCCACATAGTCTCATTCTGCAGGACAAACCCCATTTCTCTAAATGGAGTTATATCATCTTTAACCTGATCATTATTACAATAATTTATGTGTTACTATTGAAACTATATGTATATAATGGCTGGTATATTGTTTTTATTGTATATATGTTCTTTTTGTTTATTAGATCGGAGCAGCCTCTCTCCACATCACCTTAACAGAAATACATTAGTTGCCCCGCCAAACAGACCTATCTCCGCTGACGCCAGCCTCCTCCAAATACAAACCTGCTACAACAAACTCCGGTTCTGTGTGGTGAGTACTATATACATGCTTGTTCCCATGTGCGCTGCCCACCAATTATAGAAAAAATATGGTAAAAATTTGCTGTCTGAATGTTAAGGGATTAAACACCCCCCCAAAAAAGACACCTAACTCTCAAGGAACTGAAACAGCTGAAAGTCCAAGTTGTATTCTTACAGGAGACCCACTTTGACCCAACAGGCTCCTGCACATTTGCAACCTGAGAATTCCCAACCCAATATATCCACTCAGAAGAAAGCAGGTGTAGCAACCCTAATTTATAAATTTTGTACCTTTCATCCAACCCATATAGAACAAGACCCCTAATAAAGATACCTCTTGCTTCAAGGCACTCTAAATGAAACTCCAATACTCGTTTTAAATATATACGCACCCAATAAGGGCCAACTAAAGTACCTAAAAAAAGTACTACGTAAAGTAAACAAAAACACCTGCCCATATAAAATCGTAGGGGGAGACTTCAACTCTGTACTCTCACCCAGCCTAGACAGATTCCCCCACCAGACAAAACCAAAACAGAGAAATGCACGCTCTATCCACCAACTATTAAGATCCCTAAATCTTTGACTTATACAGAGTCAGACACCCAAAATCCCGAGCCTACACCTTTTCCCACCCCCATCAAACACACTCCTGTATAGACTTACTACTCGTCACCAGTCCCCTCCTGAAAAACCCCTACAGATGTGAAATACACCCAATCTCATGGTCAGACCATGCCCCTATAGAAATCGACATCACTCTTACCCGACAATCCTATAATTGGCATCTCAATGAAACAGCCTTGCAGAATACCCACATAAAAGAACAAATCACTCACAAAATCCAGGAATATTTCTTACTGAACGAAGATTCAGCTCTCGAATTCTCCACAGTATGGGAAGCCCACAAGGCATCAGTGAGAGGCCACATCATATCAGCACTCACCCACCTAAAATGCAATAGGAAAGCAACTATTCTACAAGTTAGGGAGGATCTGAAGACTATGGAAACAATTCACTTCCAAAAACCCTCTCGGACCTCCCTGCGTAGAATACTAACCCTATGTAACCAACTTAACAATACACAAAGTCGGGTCCTCCCTAACTTGGCCTCGCAGACAGGGACTTTTTTAAGCATAGGCCACATAGGGAAAGTACTAGGCCTATGTTGAGCCAGGGCGCCTATTCTTCTCCTTAGCATCTCCCTGTCAGCTGTTACTTGCTGTGTTAAAACTGCTCTCCTTGTTCAGCTGTAACCTGCAACATTGTATCTAGTACAGAGCCTGAACTCCACACACTCTACATAGCAACAAATGTTGCAATTTGCAAATGAACTGAAGGTGAAGGAAGGAGGGGGAGGATGAACTCGGCTAATAGTACTGAGGAGAACAGATCTAAAATGTCAGGTAAAAGCTGTTGCAGACTTTATAACAGTGGCCCCTGTGACTAGCAGCCATGAGATCCCTGCCTCTTTCCCTATCCCCTTCCATCCAACTCTCCAATTAGAACTTAGACTAGGTGAGGAGTAAACAATTCAATGGAGGAGACATGGAAAGCAGGTACATACTGTATATCATGGCAATGCTGGCAGCTGAAAGGGTTAAAGATAATACTCTGCTGGCACTGAAAGTGTTAATAGGAAAGTCAGTTGGCATTGAATGGTTCATGGTATTACTCTTCTAGCACTGAAAGTGTTAATGGCAATACTATGGGGAAGTAATTAATAGTTAATAGAAATTCTCTGGAAAGGTGCTGGCACTGAAAGTATTAATAGTAAAGTCTGCTGGCACTAAAGGGTTAATGGTAATGTTCTGCTGGCACTGAAATTATTAATGCCAATATTCTTGAAAAAGCACTGAAAGAGTAAAACATCTTAGCTCTCACCAAATTTCCCTGTTCTGCCCTACCTGGCTGGAAACAATTTCTGGGAAGAACACTGGTGCCACATACCGCACATCCACTGAAACCTATCCCGTCCTTCCAATCAGTATTTCATTTGTGGCCAGTGTCGTTGCATTCATACAAAAGTATGTATACACGATGGTACACCATGTGCCTCTTACCAACTAGTAAAGCAGTTCCACTATAAAGAACAGTCGCAGTAGACTGTGTCAGAAGCAGAAGGATTAAACCCAGCTGTAGTTTGACAGGCCAAGTTTGTTTGACTTTTTGTGGGCGGGGCAACACGTAGTCCCTAGGGCGCCTAAGGACTAAAATGGCTAGAAATGGCCCTGTTCACAGATATTACTATGACAAAGGAAAAAAGGCAAATGCGTTATTGGTCAGACAGCTCAACCAAAAAAACAAACAAGCGCACTTCCTAACCTCATCATGTCACCAAAGGGCATCTCATGTTATTCCCTCACAGATCAGGTATCAGTGTTTGCACAATACTACAAGACCCTCTACCAATTAGAACCAGCAATACCTGATGATCAAACACACAAAATATCTTACAAAATATCTACCTCCAGGAAGCCAGACTCACACGCATATCAGAGGAGGATGCCACCACCCTCAGCTCCCCATTCACTTTGGCTGAACTAACAGCAATCCTAAAAGAATCCCCACGGAGGAAATCCCCTGGCTCAGACGGATACCCTTACAACTACTATAAAACCTTCAATAAACTACTGGCCCCTAAAATCCTGACCCTGTACAGCTCCTTCTTAGAAGGCACTCCCATCCCCCAAACAATGACCCACTCTCACATTATAGTCAAACTTATTGCAAACAGCGTAGCACACCATTTACCGACAATCATCCACCCGGACCAGGTAGGGTTTGTCCGATGCAGACAAGCGGGAGACAACACAGATATTGACCTCATAGATATTATAAACCGCACCAAACAAAAAGCACTAGTCCTGAGTCAGGACGCAGAAAAATCGTTCGACCGCATAGAGTGTAGGTTTTTAGGTCTCACTCTACAAGGATTCAGCATCCAAGGAAACGCCCTGCTCACAAACTTATACACATCATCTATAGCATTAATACAACTCCCCCATGCAAAATCCCCTTCCTTCAAACAATATAAATGGCACACACCCTCTCCCCACTGCTATTCATTATGTGTATGGAGTCATTAGCGGCCCACATTAGACTACATCCCAACATCAAAGGAATACAACTCCCATTCAGAGAATTCAAATTATCACTTGTACGCAGACGACGTCTTGCTTACTCTAACCTCTCCTACCACATCTCTAGATCATCTAAAACCCCCTACTTACCCACTTTGGCTTATCATCCAGTTATAAGATCAACCAAAGTAAATCGGAAGCTTTGCCAATAAATATTCCACACACCACCCTCAAAATCTTAAAAAGTAAAACATACATTTACCTGGAAAACATCTTCCATAAAATATTTAGGTATCTTCCTTACCCCCACCTACCAAACTCTGTACAACGCAAACTACCCCCAACTCATAGAAAAACTAGGATCTGAAACGCTGGCATAACCTTCCACTCTCTTCGTTAGGACACTTAACAACCCTAAAAATGAATATCCTTCCCAAAATATTGTATCTTTTTAAAACCCTCCCCATCCAAGTCACTCTTAACACCCTACGCTCTTTCCAATCAAGCTGTTTCTGGTTCCTATGGCAAGGCAAACGCCATAGAGTACCACAATCGGTAATGACAGCACACCGATCCCACAGCGGGCTGGCAGCCCCATCATTTCAAAGATATTACCTAGCAGCACACCTTCGTGCCCTAGCACACTGGACCCAACCCAACAAAATAGCATTATGAGTCTCGATCGAACAAGATTGGGTACCAGAAACTAACCTAGGTATCTTATTATGGAACGTGGGTAAATTCCCACATAAAATAAACAAAACTCTATTATATTCAATGCAGAGCACAATAAAGGTATGGGAAAGTATTATCAAGAGATATTAAAAGACCAGGCCACCCCTCCACCTTACTCCCCTTTATAGGTAACCCCAACTTTCCCCCAGGCAGAACAGGACTACAAGCCAATTGGCTACAAACCCAGTGAAAGACCTACTACACAGGCTAACAGGTGATCTACTTCGAGGAGCTTTGCCACATCCACCAGCTCCCAAATTCGCCTCAATTCCAATTCTTCTAGTTGCAACTAAAACATTTCATCCAACAAACTTTCCGCGAAACAAATTCCACTCACCTGGACAATCTAGAAAAGATCTTTTACACTGCCCCTCACAAAAGGGCCTCATCTCCTCTATTTACCTCGCTCTACAGGAACTATCAGGCTCCAAGACAGGCCCTCATGCAAAAATGGGAAAAGGACCTGGGTAAACCTATCCCAGAGACTATTTGGTCAGACATATGGTCCGCTGCCAAAACCACCTCCTTCTGCACCTTATACAAAGAGAATATATACAAAATACACTTCAGATGGTATCACACGCCACAGTTACTACATGAACTGCCACCAGGAGGAAGGCTCCCTATACCATATAATGTGGACATGCTCACTAATCAAACCATATTGGAACCAAGTCCACCAACTTCTACAAGGCATTCTGGGGGAAACGCTACCAAAGGACCCACTATATTTCCTTCTGGGCGCTCCATTCCCAAACTCCTTGCCTCAGAGACTATCATCTCATATCATAACAGCCGCAAGATACGAAATTCCAAAAACCTGGAAATCAAACATCCCCCCAACTGATTTGGCAAAATATGGAGATCATTGAATAATATACTGTCAACTTATGACAATATCCCACCTTACCAAAAGGGAGGAGTAAAGGGGGGAAAAAAAAACCAAACCTCTGGCACCCCCCCCCCCCCCCCTTTGCACTCAACTACACATACTTAGTATTCTAGTCAGCTCTCTCCCACTAGAAACCCCTTCCCAAACCTTGGAGTTGGGGGGCGACTAGGAATAATAAAAACAACAACAATTATAAAAATATGGTTGATGATAAAGTAAATGTATATATGTCTATTTGAAAACAAAATTGAATGTATAAAATAAGGATAGAGGTGTATATATGTATAAGTAACAGGAACTATATGTCTTACACTTACACTAACTCAAACCAACCTAGCTATAAACTAAAAGGTGACAGTGTGTGGGTGGTACTAAGCAGCGCGCATGGGACGCACAATAACCTTGCACTAAACCAGCATCTGATAAGCCCTCTTTTCACCCAACACGGGAACGGCTAGAAGAGAACAGTGACTGGTGGCGGCGGAAGACACCTCCCAACGAAATGTAAATGGGGTGCGGGTGATGGGCAGCCATTCAGGCGAGCATCTTTGGATCAAGGACGAGCCTAAGTGGCCCTAAACACTAGCCTTGAGCAGCCGATGGGCGCCTGCACACACCTTGCACCCCATGCATTTACAAACTACTAAATTAAAGTATGTACCGAGAGATGGCTCCCCGACAAAAGAAAAAAAAAAGGTTAAGTTAAGGTTAATGTTGATTTATTGTTCGAAGAAAGTTATCCAGTAACCCCAAACTGCTAAAACTACCAAGCTATCACCATCGCCTCATTTATCAATAAAGCATAATCCAGATGCTTACTGTCCTCTCCCCCTTAAGAGGGATTCCACTAACACCCCCGTATCTAAAACAAATCTTAAGTACTATAAGGTTTTAAATGCCTTCATATGCTTCCAACAAGTACAAACACGAACTTACAAATGTATAGCAGTGAAATAACATTCTGTACTGTTTTTCCTTTTTGTTTTCCTTCTCCTCGGTTTCCTGCTCTTCTTGTTCACCGACCCATGGTGGTCTGGGGAGAGGGAGAGAGATGGGAAGGTTGCTTAATCCCCCCCCTTTTCTTATACAACAATATACTATATTGCATAATGTTACAGTATCTTAATTTACCCTATACTTTTTTCCCACTGTACAGTATATAAATGTTGAAAAATACCAATAAAAAGAAAAAAAGAAATTTTCACAAAAAAAAGTTTATTGCTTGTGCTTGGGGGTATGGGTAGAGGAAGGGTTGAAAAGCAAAAAACTTATTTTCTTTCCAGATGTCTCCACACCAATATGGAAGTCCCTGATAAGACTTTGAAAGCTGCTTGTTAACCTGCAGTTTATTTTCCAGGCAGTGTGCATTACTGACAGCCTAACAGCCACTACAGTCAGCTCATTTTACCGCCTCGTTTTTACCCAATTTTCATTCTGTTCCTAAAAAAAGATAAACGGGGTTATTCAATAAAAGTTCTTATAGCTTAAAATGGTGCTAATTTTGCCCCAACCAAATCAGATCTTATTTAACATTTGAAAGCGAACATCTGATTGGTTGGGGCAAATTTAGCACCATTTTAAACGATAAGAACTTTTATTGAATACCCTTGAAAGTTTGTAAATGTAATTATTTTCCTTGTAATATCTCTGGTAGCTCAACAGACTAACAGGGCACTGCACCGAGAGGCGCTATCGGGTCCCCGGTGTAATTGCTCCGGCGATGTGAAATGCCAATAGCATCTCTTTGTGTCATTTGCATTAAATAAGGTGTTAAAATAGACCGCTATTGGCATGTAACATCAAGAGCGGCGGCTGTGCTGTTAACTTCCATGTTAGCCAAGCAGCCCGCTGCAATCTGGAAATTTAAGTCACGCTAACCAATAGAGCATCCGTTAGTGTTACTTAAACTCCAGTACAGGAGCAAGTGCACCTCTTGGTGCATCATCCTGTAAAACAACCTGTGTAGGCAAAAAAGGTAAACAGGCGCAAAGGAAACAAACAATCTCTATAATAAAAGCACATATATCACATTTATTATCTATAACAACATATAACATATATAGCTGGCCAGATCAAAATACCTTACAGAATATTATCATATAAAATCCCCCCTGCTATTTTTATAGAAGTCTGGAATAAGGGCATTAAGTTGGTCTCTAATGGTCTTAAGGTAAGTTATTTATCAAGCTTGAGTTCTCTTTTGTATTTGGCAGTTTGCAGTAGTGTGCAGGGTTTGATAACTGTCTGTGAGCTTACTGTATGAAGTCCGGTGTATTCATGATGATCACTGCTCCTCCTTTATCCGCTGGTTTTATGACAATGTTTTTATTTTCCCTCAGTGTGCAAATTGCTTCTTGCTCCAGTGGGGTGATATTATGTATTTGGGTCAGGTTACCGTCCAGGATCTCAGCTGAAACCCTCTTACGGAAACAGTCTATTAGGGAGATTCAATAAAAGTTCTTATCATTAAAAATGGTGCTAACTTTGCCCCAACCAAACAGATGTTAGCTTTCAAATGTTAAATAAGATCTGATTGGTTGGGGCAAAATTAGCACCATTTTTAATGATAAGAACTTTTATTGAATCTCCCTGTATGTATTTGTCGAGGGAAGGGTTGATTCCAGATTTGGGTGTAAATGATGATTTCTTGGTGTATCCGATGTTCTCTCCAGGTGCTGGTTGTTGTGTGATGGAATCCTCTTTGTCATGAAAGAATTCTTTCGGCCTGAGTTTCCTGAAAATTTCCTCCATGTCACTGCACAAACTGATTTTGTCTATTGGTTTAGCAGAGCAAAACGACAGTCTTTTAGAAAGTACCGACATCTCAGTCATGCTGGGTGAGTATGACGACAGGTTAATTACACAAGTTTGTTTTGAGTTAGCAGTTTGGTGTCCTGCCTTCTGACGAAGTCTGTGTCGTTTTTTCATTTTGTTGTTGATAAGTAATTTTTGGAGCTTTTTGTAAAAAAGTTGAAGTTTCTGTTCCATATCCTGTATGTTATTGCCATGAAGTAAGTTGAGTTCACATATTTCTTTCTTGGTGTCTTTCTTGATATTGTACATGATTTTAATGAGACGATTTCTCTCAGAGCTCCTGACACATCTGTTCTGCAAATCGGCTGTTGTAAATGTTTAAAGGGAAAGTCCACCCCCAAAACTAACTTTTTATTTATTTATTTGGCCCAAATAAGTGCTCCAAAACAAACTTTACAGCATGTAAATCGGTCCAGTGGTTCAAAAGTTACAGACCTTTGTAGCTGGCTTAATCCTGCAGCATGGACCAATACAGCGATGAACAGAGACAGGTTACATTACCTTGCCTCTGTTCTTTTCATGTTCTTGAGCATGTCTGTTAGCATCCAGCAGTGAGAACACAGGAAGTTGCATCAGTAATGGTCTGACCCCTGGATCCCTGGATTTTCCCTCTCAACCAATCACAGCTGTAAAGTTATGTGTACTGAAGAAATCCAGGATCAACAGCTGCAGCCAGCCAGCCCAGAGAGAGAGATAGAGAGAGAGACACACACAAACACAGGCAAGAATTTTTTTTTTTTCTAAGCTGCAGCTCGGGGTCATCTAAAGTGGAAGTGGAGAGGAAGTGCAGCCTGATATATATCTCAAAGGTCTGTAACTTTTGAACCACTGGACCGATTTACATGCTGTAAAGTTTGTTTTGGAGCACTTATTTGGGCCAAATAAATATAAAAAGTTAGTTTTGGGGGTGGACTTGCCCTTTAAGGTTGGATTTTGTACTGAGAGGCCTCTTGGAATAAGGTTTTCTTTCTTGCATGTAGATAAGAAGAAGATGTCACTGTCCAGGTGTGCCAGTTCCTTGAATCGATTCCTTAGTTCAGTATATAAGCGGTACATTGCGGTATCTTCCATAGTCAAAGCAATAGTTGAGGTTTGTACCGTGTTAGCCAGGGTAACACGGTACAAACCTCAACTATTGCTTTACTATTTTTATGTAGATATATACAGGGGGGATTTTATATGACAATATTCTGTAAGGTATTTTGAGCTGGCCAGCTTTAAATGTTATATGTTATTATAGATAATAAATGTGATATAGGTGTTTTTATTATAGAGATAGTTTCCTTTTCATTTTTTTGCCTACACAGGTTGCTTTGATTGGTGTATATTGTTGGGGGTAACTTAGGGGTTCCTCTGTTTAGCCTAGTTAGGGGTTTTCTAGGCGCACCTGTGGTGGGGTCTACAGTGTAGCACTATTTATTGGTATCCCCCAGTAAAGCTCTAATTTCAGAAGCCCACGAGGAGTTCTGTCTAAGCCCTAGCCGATACAATATAGAATGCAAAGTATGCATTTATGTTTATATGCTTTGTCTTTATCTTATATGATTAGTAGTAAGTGAAGACATCTTGGATATAAAGTAATACTTGGATTTTGCTACTGTGCCACATAGGCAACTAATGTATAAACTGAGGATTGTTGGCCTAGAAAAAAGCATTTTTACATGGATAGAGAATTTATTATTGGATTGCAAACAGAGAGTGGTGGTAAATGGAGCTACATCTATGTGGGCTAAAGTTCAAAGTGGAGTGCCTCAGGGGTCTGTACTATCGATTTTATGAGCCGTTCGCTAACCCTTGAATTTATCGTTCATTAACCCTCAAAGTATTGTTCGTTTTTGCAAACCCTCGAAAGTATTGTTCGATTTCGGTAACCCTCGAATTTATGGTTTTATTTTCGGCAACCCTCGAAAGTATTGTTCAGTAACCCTCGTATTGGCCGTAACCCTCGAATATAGCTTGCGTAAAACCCGACAATTGCCTGCTCGTGTTCAAGAAGTGTTTTAACATGTTTTGGTGATAGTGACATGTTTCTCAGACCATTTCCCAGGTGCCACAGCCATTTACAGTAAGTTACCATTGTTAGTTTAGCTGTAAATCATTCGGACTTTTCGAACTATCACTCCCCCATTGACTTAAATGGGTCAGAATTCCAACTTTCGAACTTATACTGAAGGTCAAAAGTTCAAAAATGGATCGAACTTCATGAAGTTCAGCCATATATTAGCTTTAAAAGTGGGCTAGATAAGTTTCTAAACTTAAAACATATTGAGAATTACTGGTATTAATACATATACTGCAATTCTGGTTGATCCAGGGATACTTTCCAATTGCCATTTGGAGTCAGGAAGGATGTTAACAATTGACAATTATTAACATATTAACATATGTTAATAACATTTCATAGTAACTATTCCCCAAGCTTCCAGTGCCTGTTCAAAGTTCAGAAAAGTAAAGAGTAGGAGCTGTCTGCGTGTAATCCGGTATCTGTCCCTTTCTTGTACTCCTGGAGGACTCTGGCATGCGCAGAAGAGCTCTCCTATCCCTCCCCCTTGGCTGACTCTCAGCCAATCACAGACGCAGCTGCCAGTCCGGCCCCTACTTGCTACTCCAGTACCGGAAGTAGCAGTAGAGGCAGAGGCCGAGGGAACAAAGATGGGTAAGTCTATTTCTGGGAATTTATTAAACTTAAAAACCTAGAGTTTAGGGTTGGAATAGTTCTACACTATTGCAAAATTTAGATTTTGTAGTGGAGAAACCCTTTAACCTTGCAGCTGCCTGAGACTGGATTTAGAAGTATCGTAATGGAGTTTACATTTATAAAGCGATACCACGCCTTTAACGATCATTATTGTAAATCTATTTGAGAAACCACGTGTTTTTAACTTTACCCCTTAGCGAGCAGGAATAAGGGGAAATTAAAATCCTGGAGGTGGTTGTATAGCTGACTGTCAACATTGCATTATATTTTATATATAGATTATATGAGTGATCATTCCATATATTCTTTATACAGAACAATCATTCGAAGTGCCCATACATTGTCCAATGTTATTGGCTTCCTATATTGTAGTAAAGGGAACTGGTAATGGAAAATTTCCATTTTGCCTGATACCGACAATATTTAGCAAATTCTCTCAGATCCACCGTCAGTGTCACAGTGACTTTGAAAGACACTAATGATAATGAACTGCAAATGTTTATTTCTCAGTAAAACAGAACTTTCGTCGCGACAACTCGGCAATATCTAGAGGTTGGTCCGGCCGTGACGAAGAGCTGTTGGCCGCAGTGAATATCTCCTATGGACAGCACCATAGGCGATAGCTCATTAATCCGATTCAGGTAAACGACATTGGCAGCCCCCAAAATAACCTCTTATTTTTGGCCCAGCTGGCCAATACATGGAAATATCCGTCAATTAGGCCAAAAAATCTGCCCGTGTGTACCCAGCTTTAATGAATATACTCTATGTATTAGCTAACTGTCTTAATTATTATATATAATATTATATAATCTATATATTGTATGACAAAATATATGGATGTATTTGGTCATGAACTTTCTACTGGGCTTGTTCGGTGATAACCCATTCAGGAATCCCCCCCTTGGAAATCCTGTGCTTGCCCCTGAATCTTGTTTAAATGAAGGCGAGTAGATGCCACCTAGTTCTTTTTTGGAAAAATATATTATTTCTGTATCATGCTGTATTTCACAGATTGAAATATCCAAGTGACATACCATTACAGTCCTTGAATCGGTGGGCAATGCACTTGATTTATTGCTTTTTTAAATACATTTCCCCTATATAATTGAACAAGCTCAAAGGCATGTGTGCACTAAGTCTTTTACTGGTTAGCAGATAAGTGTAGGAGGAGCCAGGAGGGAATATATAAAGCTTTGCTCTCATTTAAATAAATTAACCAATTCAACAAATGTGAATGCAGGAAATATACTTAGCATTGTTATTTTATTCTTATAAAATAAAGCTTATCCAGAATTTCTACTGAATTTGCTTATAAGAATAAAGATCAGTACCCTGCATTGCCAAAGTTCAGCAACATTTCCACCACTCCACACAAGTATACATTCTCCATTTTCTGCTTGTCTTCAAATTAACCACACACACACACAACACACAAAACTTTTGAACATTTAAAGCTTATTTCTCTTAAACCTGCACTGTCAAGTCTAGAGAAATACAAAAGTGGTCTGAGGATACTGGACTCCGTTACAGCACTCATCATCTTTTGTCTAAGCAGAGTCAAATATCAAAGAATGTAACCACAAACCGTGTGTGTCCATATAGTGAGGTATGGTGACAGTACCAGGTAACCAACTTTCAACAGCAACAATATTGTCTATGATGAAGTGTGTCTGGCATCTGCCCATCCAGTGACTGAACAACAATCTTGAGATATATATCTTTCAGCATTACAAAGCAACCAAAGAAAGATTAACATTGTTAAATCATTCCAACCTCATTCCTGATTTAGAGTGGTACCGGTATACGTACGTGTATATATTAAATGTAACATGTGAATCAGAAACCAAAGAAATCCTTTTATAATTTTGTTAGATCCTTATCTAATGTCAATCACGTTTTCCAACAATCTTGCCTTCAAATGCCTGAAAAAGAAGAACATAAAACATATTTTGCAAATTCTAAACTTCTGATTGAAAATGCATCACTTGCATTTCTTAAAACTGGGTACACTTATTACCGAACAGGCCAATCCTGTTGCCAAAAATGACTGCTGACTACACAATCTGTTTATACAGTATAGGGAGAATGATGGTGATGTGTGTCTCCTGATCTATATACTCCAATGAAATCTGTCTGTCATCACATATACTCAAAATGAAAAGTACCTTAACGGTAAAAGCCCCCCTAACAGCTAAAAATGCTATACTCACCTTCCTCATACTTAATTGCATACTGAGATATCCAATTCTTTGCACACCCGCACTTAATGTTCACAGTGGTCAGAAGACAAACTTTGGTGAATACCGTATATCCTCGAATATAAGCTGACATGAGTATAAGCTGAGGTCCTTATTTTTACCTGATAAACAAGTAAAACTGATTGCCTCAAATAAAAGCCTATGGTAGAAATTAGAACCACTACTGCAAACATGTAATAAGTAATTGGTGCCAATATCCAGCAGTCCCCAATATCTTAGCACTCCAAATGTTTGGAAACTCCCAGCAATTCCCAGCATTCTTTGGTTGCTGTGAGTTGCAGTTTCTAAACATCTGGAGTGGCAATGTTCAACAAAAGAAAACAAGTAAACCCCCCATAGAAGCACTTGACCTTACCTGCTCCACTGTAGGATGGGTAAGAGCTGAGAAGAGGCATGTAACTTACATGACGGCGTGCCCTTGCTTCCGTGCACGCTGTGCCTACGTGCACACTTGCAACATCTCCTCCTTACTGCTCCTGTTTGCAGCCGCATGGAAGGTAAGTAATGACTGACCCGAGTACAAGCCGAGGTTAGTTTTTAAGGCTTATTTTAAAACCTAAAAACCTCGATTTATATTCGAGTGTATATGTTATTCTGCAGTCACCTGTCGAGACCCTGACTGCAGAGTAAACCTACAAGTCTGTGAATGCACAGAGGAGGAGAGGGGGGTGGTGGGGTGGTGGTGAAGGTTTTGATATCTCAGGATTGATCCATTACCTGCAGGTCTTGCTGTAGTGAAAGATTTTCACTGGCATTAGGTTATACATATTAATGCAGAAATTGCTTGAAAGTTATGCTGCTCATACAATCAGGGCTGGCCTTAGTAACTAATCTTGCACAAGGTGCTATTAATGCTGACGCCTAGCACCCCTTCCAAAACACCCCCTGGGCACACTGCTTAATGCTGCTTGCCTTGACCTGCTTGAAATGAAGTCCTCCACCTGCACTTACTGTCTAACTGTATTTGCAATGTGTGCTTGTATATATCGTGCATACATCATTACGTAAAACGTAACACACTAAATGCACAGACAGAACAGCACAGCATACATTTTTGGGGCTTTGTCTGTGGGGTGGTGCTGTGACATACATTTGATCTGCAGGACTGTGGGGGCTGTGGCACTGATGCACAACTGTCTGTGACCTAACACTTGTTGCTGGCGCCCCCCTGGTAGTGCAACCTGTACGGCCGTACGGGCCGGCCCTGCATAAACTTTTTAGACATTGATAGAAGCTACATTTAAATGCAAAATCTAATGTCTTAACGCAGTCTTGACCCCTGACAGTTTTTTTCCTTCAGCATTCCCATAATGTTCTACAATGTGGCTCATACATTTGAACGTCCACCACAAAACTTAGGGTTGCTGGCCAGCACTGAGGGCTAGGCCACACTAGCAAGTTTTTCGTGCACGCGTTTTGCAGTGATTTCCGATACAAAAAGTAGCCTCAGTAGAAAGGGGCGGCTCACACAAATAACTAGTTCTTCCTTATCCATCAAAGAGTTGACGTAAAAGCTAAAAAAAATTTGTCCTGACCACTGGCACAGAAACTGCTGATTACAATTATATAATATCTATTTAACCATATATATATATAAAATATATTTATCTATATGTATAGTTTTCTCTACAAGGTATCATTTATAAGGTATTTAATTTCTGATGTGTTCAAAATTAACATTGAATACATTTTAATAGTTTGATGTACTTTAACTTTTATATTATTTATTGACAAGTTAACCCACAAGGGACTTGCAGCTTTAGCTACAGAACTTTAAACATTTTAAATGTAAACGTTTTATTTTTATACTTAAATCATATTTTTTTTTGCTTCTATTAATATTTGTAGTTTAAGAAGCTAAAGAGAGGGGTGGGGTGAGAAGGAGGGGGTGGGGGTATCTGTGCCTGTTACTGTACTACATGTGTATATTGATGGGTAAGGGCATTTGTTTGTGGCTGTTACTGTGCTACATGTAGATATCGGGGAGGGGGAAATATCTGTGCCTGTTACTGTGTGTGCAGTGCCAACCATTTACTAGATTGCTGTGCCACGACACAAGAAGATTCAATGCTAATTTGTGTTTGTAGTGGGGTCTGGGGGCCCATCACCAAATTTGGCACCAGGGTCCATAGGTCGGTAGCTACGCCACTAAAATCTACATCTACAAAAGACTGGTTAGCATTTCCATTAGAAGTGTGATGCAGGCTGCAGGGATTTCAGTGTAGTCATAAAGCATGTGTTAAATACAATAGCACTTTGCACCGTAGCATGAAGATTTAATTAATTCTTAAAGGCAAAAGGTGGCAACCCAACTAATTGGTCTAGCGTAAAGGTAGGTATGGATGCGAAGATGTGGCCACGGCACCCATCGAAAGGCCACTGATAATCCAGCAGGTTAAAAATAATGTTCATTTGATTTGTAATCTTCATTCAGTAATTTTTCTAAATTCAGTTGTTATTGTATTTCAATAAAAAGATACAAAGATTCATCAGTGGCAGTGTTTAAATAAACATTTTTCAAATCAGTATTTGTGTTAGTTATTGATCTCTGTCAGTCTTTTGTTCGTAGCTTTACATTTTAACCTTTTCAGTGCCAGAAGAATTTCATTTTTTTTTTGCATTAAGTGCCAGAAGAATTTTCAGGATTTTGCCCTTAATCGCTTTAGACTAATTTTACAGTAGGAAACCTTGCAGTAAATCAGGAATATTATACATTGTTTTTTTTCAGCACAAAGTGTACTTTAACATGGTATAAGGAATTTTGTAACTTTTCTGGAAATTTTACTGGAATTATGGGTAAAATATGTAAATAAAATAAAAAATTTGCAAATTTTCATGGATTTTTCCCATTTTTATTTATAGTTATCTTAAGGTTACGCACAAAAATCTTACTGTTTCTAAAAGCTCTGGTACTCCCGAGTACAACAATACCAGAGATATGTAGGTACCCCACTTTTCCTGTACAGGAGACCCCCCCAAACTAAAACTGCACCTTCAAGAATATTACACCAAATTAAAATGCATAACCACTACTGACAGTTAACATAAAATATCTACCAAATTAACTAAAATATCCCCACAAGTGAGATATTTTTAGAAACTACACACCCGCAGGATTTTACGAGTGAGGTAAGTTTCGATAAAAATGCAGATACCCGGACGCAGCTCTTCGTCCAATTGTAAGTTATTTTCTCACATTTTCCTTTTTTTCCTCAACTGTAAAATCAGAGACAAAATCAAATGCGAATTTCAGCTAAAAACTGTGGAGGAAAGTTCAAACGCATCTCAAATATGAAAGCCTAACCCATCCCGAATAAAACGGTATGCCACATTCATGGGTGTACCCAGAGACATGGCTACCAACTAACCCAGGGCGTGACCAGTGCCAAATGTCAGTAGCAGCAAAAAAAAATTAGCCAGTTTTGTAAATAAAGAAATAACCCCCACAAACTATATATTCCTGAAATCTACACACCTTCAGCTATGTAACACTGTAGTTTGTTTATTCATACCATCAATGGTGTGGGGGCAGTTCTTCATAGAAGTTCGCATTTGTCTGAAAAAATGAACAAAAAACAACTTCAAAAAGGTAGAAATCATGGCAAAACCTCATGGAATCTAAAAAAAAGTTACTAAATATCAATCTCCCAAACGTCCTGAATCAAACGGAATGCCATATGTGTGGTTACACACGCGGACGTGGAAGCGAAAAGCCACAAAGTGAGACAATGCACGACGGCTCAGAGACGGCGAAAATATTTAGCCAACTCTGAATTTGAACAGGCTGCAGTTTTTTTCACAAAACACCCCCGTAAACTCAGAAATAACCCCCACAAACTCAATCTCCCAAATGTCCTGAATCAAACTGTATGCCATATGCGTGGTTACACACGCGGAAGTGGAAGCGAATGGCCACAAAGTGAGACAATGCACAATGGCTCAGAAAGAGCAAAAATTTTCAGCCAAATCTGAATTTGAACAGTCTGCAATTTTTCCCCACAAACCATATATTTATCGAATCCACACACCTTTATCTACGTAATTCTGTAGTTTGTTCATTCGTACCATCAATGGTGTGGGCGCAGTTCTTCGTAGAAGTTCGCAGTTTTAGCAGCTTTTCTAAAAAATTTGAAAAAAAACACTCTCAAAAGGTAGAAATCATGCCAAAATCCCAAGTAATGTAAAAAAAAGTTACCAAATATCAATCTCCTAAATGTCCTGAATCAAACGGTGTGCCCTATGTATGGTTACACACGCAAACGTGGAATCAACTAGCCACAAAGTGAGCCAATGAACAATGGCCCAATTACAGCAACTTCAGATTTGTCAGAGTAAACACCCCTCTATATTAGAAATACCCCCCAAAACTATATATTCTTGGAATCTACACACCTTCAGCTACACAATGGTGTGATTCCTTTATGCATACCACCAATGGTGTGGGCGCAGTTTCATGTAAAATTTCGCTTTTTTACCAGATTTTCAGGAAAAATTTATAAAAATACAATTCAAAGTTAAAAATCATGGCAAATTTCCATGTCATGTAAAAAAAACTTGTCAATTATCAATCTTCCAAATGCCCTAAATCAAACGGTATGGCATATGCATGGTTACACACAAGGACATGAAAGCCACTAGTCACAAAGTGAGCCAATGCGTAGTGGCCCAATAACAGCAACTTTTAAGATTTTACAATCTAAACACCCCTCTAACTCAAAAATACCCCCCAAAAATATATATTCTCAGAATCTACATTTTTTGTGTGTGCGCAGAACTTCGTAGAGTTTTGCTCTTTTAGCATAACCTTGCCAAATCCCAAGTAATGAAAAAAAAGTTACCAAATATCAATCTCCCAAATGTCCAGAATCAAATGGTGCTTTGTAATTTCAAACAGCCCCAAAACTTGGAAATGCCCCCCACAAATAAACCCCCCCACTAAATATCAATCTCCCTCATGTCCTGAATCAAATGGTATGCCATATGCATGGATGCACACAGAGACGTGGCCACCAACTATCTCAAATGAGACGCATGCACAAATGCAATTACAAGAAAAAAATCATAGTGCTCTGTAATTTGAACAGCCTACACTACTTCTAAGGAAACAGTCCCGAAACTTGGAAATTCCCCCCACAAACTATATATTTTTGGAATCTACACACCTTCAGCTACGTTACAGTGCCATGCTTTCATACATACACGAAGTATTTCAGACCCAGTGATTCATAGAACTGTGTTTTTAGGAGGTTTTGTAAAATAAAATAAAAATAATATAAAATGATTCAAGGGTTGAAATCCTACCTAAACCCACAAAAAAAACAAACAAAAAAACCCACTAAATAGCAATCTCCCACATATCCTGCATCAAACGGTATGCCATATGTGTGGATGCACACAGAGACGTGGCCACCAACTAGCTCAAATGGGACACATGCACAAATGCAATTACAAGAAAAAATCAAAGTGCTCTGTAATTTGAACAGCCTACCCTTTTTTCAAAGGAAACAGCCCTTAACTTGGAAATACCCCCCCACAAACTATATATTTTTGGAATTTATGCACCTTCAGCTACATTACGATGCCATGCTTTCATACATACATGAAGAATTCCAGACGCTGTCATCCATAGAACTTCGTGCTTTTAGAAGATTTTGTGAAAAATAAAATAAGATTCAAAGGTTGAAATACTACCTAAACCCACTTGACAAGCAAAAAACCCCACTAAATAGCAATCTCCCACATCTCCTGAATTTGCGTGGGTGCAAACAGACTAGGCCACCAACTAGCTCAAATGGGACGCATGTAGAAGTGCAGTTACAAGAAAAAAAATTTAAAAAACCACCACAACCCACCCCCTACACGCACACTTTCCCCCTTTTAGTGGTATTTTAGTGAAAACCGGTTAGTACAGAGAGTCACACACGTTTTTGCACACTTTACTGATCCTAAAAATTCAGTCCGGTCTTTTTTTGGTACCTCTGCAAAATTTCCTTATAAAATAGGCTTAGTTTCCCTTGAAATCGTACAAATAAGTATCTGTGTTTACTTTACCGATATAACCGGGGACATTGGGAAGCTTGGAGAAGACAAAGTTTTTTGCTAATTTATAGTTTTAGGGTAAAAAAAAAAAAAAAAAAAAAAAAGCTGTGTGTATCACTTTAAGATTTTTTTTGTGTGCATTTCCCTTTTTTTTGGGATCATTCCCAAAGATGATCATCAAATCATTTTAGGGAATGATAACGAACTTGGAATATGCCCATTTTCCAATTCGAAATCCGATCGGAAAAATCACTTCCCGGAAATCATTTTCCAGGAAGTGATTTTTCATTCATTGGCAGAGATCAATAATTTGGTGATCAGAAGTGATCACCAAATTTTGATCTCTGTCCCCATTTTTTTTTGCTAAGTAGCAAAGACTTAGAAAAAATCCTATTTGTGAATGGAACTTTGAGTTCCATTCACAAAAATTATAGTAAAGCTGTCACAGACAGCTTTACTATACCAGGCACTGTACTTCGATCTGAATGGAGATCGAAGTGCAGTACCTCCACTACACCACCAGGGGCAGACCGGGGGAAGCCTAAGGGAAGACCCCGGTGAAGCAGGAAATCCTGTGATGTCACCAGGGTCTCCCTTATCGCACGGACCTACTCTTCCTCCTGCTGCTGGCTGCTGCTCCTGGCTCCTGCAAGAAAGGTAAGTTATCTCCCGATCCCCACATCGGTTTTAGACAAAACTGATGGGGGATTAAGGGGGCTGGGGGGGGGGGCGAGTTGAATTCTGCCCCCTGATCGCCCCTAGTGCCAGCAGATTTTATTTTTTTAAAGGGGAAACCACAGATCGTATATTCCCGATCTGTGGCAGTTTAAGCATTTCATGCACAGATCGTGAATATACGATCTGTGGCAGTCAAAGGGTTAAAGGGTATCTCCACTGAAAATTAGTTTTATTGTGGAACGGTAAGCAAAGGAGCTGTGTCTTACCTCCCTTTCTATAATAAAACAATCAGGAGCCAAAAGAGAAGGAAAAGAACTAACCAGCTCACGCTCTCCCCCGACAAGTCCTCTGACAGGTCCTGACTGACTCTGTCTTCTATGCGCATGGATTGCCAGGGGAGCAAGTGAGTGGGTAAGTTCTTTACCTTCTCTCCTGGCTCCTGTTTGTTTTTAGTCCGAAGAACAGAAGATAAGACGCATCTCCTTTACCTCCCGTTCTTCAATAAAATTAATTGCCTCAACTGGAGTTTTTCAGTGAAGAAACCCTTTAATAGAAAAAGAGTAGAGGAGAAAAGAGGTATAGTTAAGATAAGATTGGTTAGATAAAGAAAGATGGGGAGTGGAAGGGTTTTGGACTGGACCAAGTTACAATTATATATTCTCAAGTTAGTATGGCATAAGAGCATAACAAACTAGCTTTATGTAATACAGATTTGTATGTGTCGGATTCCATAAACGTTATCCATGGGGACCATGTTATAGAGGAAGTTAGATCTTCCATAAGTATTAAGTGGTTTAGTACCAATATCCATGTTGCGTTGTGCCCACCTGAGTTTTCCAAAAGCGTGGTACCTCCATTCTTCCTGCGGTCAGGAAATATCCCAGGAAGCTTTTCTTATATTGTTCTATAGTTTCAGGTAGTAAGGATAGTAAAACAGTCGGTGGTTCGGCTTGTATTATATGAACCGTTGTTGTACAGTGTGTCTTTAGTATTGATTTCCAGAATGGCAGAATAACCAGGCATGTTAGCCAGGTATGTGATAGTGATGTGAGCCCACCTATTTTAAGCATCTCCAGCATGTTTCAGAAATGGTGGGGAAAATTTTATGTAGTAGGGTAGGGCATCTACACCATCTGGTTATGATTTGAAAGTTTTTTTCTTGTGCCCTACAGGCAATAGATAATGTATGTATGAGCTGGAAGCTCATATTCCGTTGCTTTTCTTAAAATGACATTTGTAGTTCCTTATTCCACTTGGTTGAAGATGGAAGGTGTAGGATGGTAGATCTTTTATATTCACCTCTTTCAAAAGTGAATATATTTTAAGAAATCAGGGGCGTTAATTTCGGATCTGTTTAACGAGAGATAATTTCCGTTCGTTAATGTACGATCTGTTTAATGATCGTAAGTTAACGGTACGGATCTTAAATCTACGATAATAAAAATCTACATTTACGATCCCCATAGAATACCATTGCGGTAGTTTTCTACTGCATTGTTTTCTACGACCGAACGTTCGTAATTAACGAACATTCGTTAATGACCGAATGTTCGGTGTAAATGTACGATCGCGATTGTACATTTTCGACTGCAATCATACATTAACTTGCACAAAAAGCGACACCGCGGGTTTATAAATATGGTCCCAGGTGTGGTAATTTGGAAAGGTATAGTGAATGAATAAAGTGCACTAGTTGATAATATTCCATCTGATTTGGGATTTTTGGTCTTTCATTACATGTTAAGCCAGTAAGTGGTTGTATATATTCCCACAGTTGGGAAATATGAGTATTTCCACTTTAGGAAGAAGCAAGTCTTTATTCCAGGAATAAAGGAGGGATTAGCTATGACTGTAGCCTTTCTCAAGCACAGAAAGGACCTTTGCCAAAACATGTAGCATGCATGTTTCTGTAATAAAGCTTGTTTTGCACTTTACACAGCCACAGTCCTTTGTCATCTTATGCTACACCTTCCTGAACATTCACTAATCAATGCTCACTACAATTTAAAAGAGATTATCTGATGTAGAACCAATACAGGCACCTTAGAAGGCCCAACACTCAAAAAAAGACCAAGGCAACCTAACACTCAGCCCCAGCACAGGACCTCTTTAACTTAAACACCTCAAAAAGGCTCCCAGAAACAAACATAAATGGCTCAGTGTGCCTAATGACAGATGCGGCCCTGTACATAAGCCCTCCCTGCTTTCAAGCTCTTGCTGCCAGTTCAGTGTTTATCACTCTGTTCCTTAAACTTGTTTGTTGGAGTTCTAAAGATCTGTTTGTTTTCTGCTTTGAATATCCTTCCATATTGCAGTTTGTTTATCCAGTGTCTGTCTAAGCAATGCACCTGCTGTTACCTGCTCAGACTCATCATCCATACTTAGTTTTTCTATCCAGTGTCAGTCTGATCAACTTATCCTCTGATTCCTACTCAAATTCCTAATTAGAGGTGGACTAGAACTCGAACACGAGTTTGAGTCGAACTTAACAAGTCCAAAAGGACTCCGAGTTCTCAAACTATCCCGGATTTCTCGGAATCTAGAGCCATAATTTTATTTACACATATTGAGCCAAGGCCTATTGGTATATGAGTAGGTTGAGATTGTAAGACAAGTTCAATAGTTTTAATGGTATTATCCCTTGCTTCCCATCCTGGGACAAACCCTACCTGTTCTGGAGATATCCATCTTGGGAGAAACTCCCTTTATCTATTTGCGATCATTTTGCTAAATATTTTAACATCCAAATTTATCAAGGAGATTAGGCAATAGCTAGAGAAGGAGAAATGATCTTTACCTGATTTCAAAATTACTGTTATGTGGGTTTCAAGGCCCTGGTTTTTGTAATTTATATAATAAATTGTATAACTCTTACAGCTTTAAGTCATAAGCGGCCAATGGGTTGTAGGTAATTTAGTAGAGTTTAACGGAATATTCCTGGAAGGCTTTCGCTATGTCTTCCGACCTACGCACTAGCATAGTTTGAGTTTTAAATTTTATTTACATTTTTATTGGCATATTTGCATTTTAGGGAAGGATTTGCCATATTTATCCCAAATTCGTGGATAGTTCTGTTTCTATAATCTTTTCTAATATTAGAAATTTTATCCAGAGTTATCAGCAATTCTAGCCTGGCCATAGTTAATTTTCCATATATAGAGGGGGTAGAGTTGTGTTTATGTTGAAGTTATAAGGAGGATATAATATTTTGCAGTGTTTGGATATGATATGTGTTTCGTTTTTTTTAATCTTGCCCCATGCTGGATGAGAAGGCCTCTCAAGAAACATTTTAATGCTTTCCATTTTACCAGAGGGGAAGAGGTGTCAGAGGCATGTATGAAATGTTTTAATAGTTTGTTCTATTGCTTTAAGATAGTTGCTCATTTAGACGCCAATGCCAGTTTTTTTTTTTGGAATGATCTGGAATGATATATATATATAATGTATAAAGTGGCATGGTTAGACCATACTGTGGAACCATAATGACTTTTTATGCTCCATGAGGAGAGAATGGGAAATAAAAGGTCAATTCGACTGTAGGAATTATGTATTGTAGAGTAATATAAAAATTCCTTTAGAGGGGGAAAAAAAAAAAAGTTCTCCAAATATCTGTTAAGCACATATTCAATTCTTTTTTTATTTCATTCAATTGTCTATAGGGTATATGACAGAGGCCTGATGTCGTATCTAAAATCCTTCCTGAAAAGATTGTAGTTTTGTTAAGTATGAATGGCAGGTGGAAGATTGATGCATGTTGGGTAGTTGGATATTAGCTAGGGTAAAGATTTGTGAAGTAATTTGGAGCTTGAGAAAAAAAAAAACCTACTCTCTGTATCATATTTTGATTCTAAATATTGGAATGGGAGGTTCTGGTGTAGGGCAATTGCTACTCCTTTAGATTTGGACTCTGGGTTATGGCTAAAAAAACACGGAGGGTAGTATTTGTTTTGGAATTTAGGAACTGATCCCAGTTTGAAGTGGATCTCCTGATTAAATAAGATTTTGTCAGATTGCATCATGTACAGAATCTGAGACTTACGCTGTGGAATATTTAAACAATTGGTGTTAAGTGAGCAAATCCGAAGCCTCATCCCTTTTGTTGTTTTGCTTTAAGAGCCATACAAATATCTATCAAGTTAACCCTTCCAGTGCCAGCAGAGTATCCCATTTTCTGACCGTTTGTGCCAGAAGAATTTTCAGGATTTTGCCCTCAATTGGTTTAGACTCATTTTACAGCAGGAACCCCCCCCCCATAAAACAGGAATAGTATATATTGTTTTTTTCAGCACAGTGTGTATTTTAACAGCTCTACATGTCGGTACCCCACTTTTCCTGTACAGGAGACCCCTCCAAACTAAAACAGCACTTTCAGGAATATTACATCAAATTGAAATGTATAACCACTTCTGACAGTTAACATAGAATATCTACCAAATTAACTAAAATATCCCCACAAGTGAGATACTTTTACACAGTTCAATACTGGAAATATCAATATCACCACAATAATCTGTAAATAACTGTGTTTCTTTGGAGAGGTTTTCCCATATTAATATAGTAGCTTGTACTGTAGGAGACCACAACACTTTGCTTCTGGGTTTATATCCTAACAGGATCGCTCCTAGTACTTTTTTTAAGGTGTTAGGTTTTACCTCTTCCTGTTCTATATTGTACCACTCCTGAGCACTGGAACTTTGCTGCCACCATATTCTTGATTGGTTCATTATCACAGCTTGATAATAGTCTACAAGTGAGATACTTTTAGAAATTACACACCCGCAGGATTTTATGAACGAGGTAAGTTTGGGTCAAAATGCAGATACTGGGGCGCAGCTCTTTTTCCAATTGTAACTTATTACTTACTAGTTATTACTAAAAACAGGAAAGTTCAAAAGCCGAATAAAACAGTATGCCACCTTCACGGCTACCAACTAACCCAAAGGGGGACCAATGTCAAATGGCAGTAACAGCAAAAAAAGATCTAGCCAACTCTGTATTTGAACAGTCTGCAGTGTTTCCACAAAACACTGCCCTAACTCAGAAATACCCCCCACAAACTATATATTCCTCGAATTTACACACCTTCAGCTATGTAACGCTGTAGTTTGTTATACCATCAATGGTGTGGGCGCAGTTCTTCACAGTAGTTTGCACTTTTCGCAGATTTTCTGAAAAAAATAACAAAAATCAACTTTCGAAGGTAGAAATCATGCCAAAACCCCATGGAATGTAAACAAAAGTTACCAAATATCAATCCCCCAAATGTCCTGAATCAAACGGTATGCCATATGTGTGGTTACACATGTTGACGTGGAAGCGAAAAACCACAAAGTGAGACAATTCACGATGGCTCAAAAACAGCAAAAATATTCAACCAACTCTGAATTTGAACAGTCTGCAGTTTCCCCAACAAACTATATATTCCTGGAATCTACATGCCTTCAGCTATCATCAACGGTGTGCGCAAATCTTCGTAGAATTTCACACTTTCAGCAGGTATTCTGAAAAGAAAGTCAAAAATCCTGCCAAAACCACATGTAATAAAAAAAAAAAAAAAGTTACCAAATGTCAGTTTCCCAAATGTCCTGACAAACAGTATGCCATATACGTGGGTGCACACAGAGACATGGCCACCAACTAACTCAAATGTGACGCATGCCCAAGTGCAATTACAAGAAAAAAATCCAAGTGCTCTGTAATTTGAACAGCCTTTTCAAAGGAAACAGTCCAAAAACTTGGAAATACCCCCCACAAACTATATATTTTTGGAATCTGCATAACTTCATCTACATACTGGTGTCATGTTTCCATACACACAAATAATTCCAGACGCTATTATCTATAGAACTCCGTGATTTTGGAAGATTTTGTAAAAAAATACAATAAGATGATTCAAAGGTTGAAATTCTACCTAAGCCCACTTGAAAAGCAAAAAAACCCACTAAAATGTCCATCTCCCTCAGTCTTGAATCAAATGGTATGCCATATGCATGGATGCACACAGACGTGTCCACCAACTAACTCAATGGAACGAATTTACAGGTGCAATTACAAGAAAAAAGTGCTCTGTAATTTTAACAGCGTACTCTTTTTCAAGTGAAACAGCCCAAAAACTAGGAAATGTCCCCCACAAATAAAAAACCTCACTAAATGTCATTCTCCCACATGTCCTGTATCAAACTGTATGCCATATGCATGGGTGCATATGAACAGCGTCCTCTTTTTCAAAGGAAACTGTCTTTAAACTTGAAAATACTCCCCACAAACCATCTATTTCTGGAATCTCGACACCTTAAGCTACGTAATGGTGTCATACTTTCATACATACATGAAGAATTCCAGACTTAAATCCATAGAACACCATGCTTTTAGAAGATTGTGAAAAAATTAAATCAGATGATTCAAAAGTTGAAAACCCACTTGACAAGTAAAAAAAAAAAAACCACTAAATGTCAATCTCCCACATGTCCTGAATCAAACGGTATGCCATGGCACACAGAGACATGGCCAACAACTAATTCAAATTAGACGCATACACAAGTGCAATTACAAAAATTATAAAAAATCAAAGTACTCAGCAATTTGAACAACCTACACTTTTTAAAAGAAAACAGCCCTGAAACTTGGAAATACCCCACACGGACTATATATTTTTGGAATCTACACAACTTACAGCTACATACCCGTGCCATGGTTTCATACATAAATGAAGAATTCCAAACACTGTCATCCATAGAACTCCGTGCTTTTGGGAAATTTTGTGAATAAAAGATGATTCAAAGGCTGAAATGCTACCTAAACCCACTTGACAAGTAAAAAATAAACAACTAAATGTCAATCTCCCACATGTCCTAAATCAAACGGTATGCCATATGCGTGGGTGCACACTGGCCAACAACTAGCTCATATGGGACGCATGTACAAGTGCAATTACAAGAAACAAATAAAAAAATGCCACATCCCACCCCTCATGCATACACACTCCCCCTTTTAGTGGTATTTTAGTGAAAACCAGTTTCTACTGAGAGACACACAAGTTTGTGCACACTTCAATACTGATCGTAAATATTCAATTCGGTCTTTTTTTGGTCCCTCTACAAACTTTCCTAATAAAATAGGCTTAGTTTCCCTTGAAATTAGAGGAATATTTATCTGTGTTTACTTAGCCAATACGACTGGAAACATTGGGCAGCTTGGTTAATTATAGCTTTATTGTAAAAAAAAAAAAAAAAATGGTGTGTGTATCACTTTAAGAATTTATTGGGTGTGCATTTCCCCTTTTTTTGATTATTCCCAAAGATAATAATCAGATCATCTTAGGGAATGATACAGGCAGAAATGAAAAAAAGGTAGCTGAGGGTCGCACTTCAAATCTTTAGAAATTTTTATTATGAACACCGTCACAACATTTCGGGGGAATGCCCCCTTCTTCAGGTAGCACCGAAGAAGGGGGCATCCCCCGAACGTTATGATGGTGTAGTGTGGTTCTAATAAAAATTTCTAAAGATTTGGAGTGCGACCTCAGTTACATTGTTTCAGTGAAAATCCATCGGTTCCTAAGGGAAGAACCCACAGAGGTGTCTGCACCCTAGTTTGGTAGAGTGCACCTCCACCATTGTTTATTCTACAGGCAGAAATGCCTGTTTTCCAAATTGAAATCCGATCGGAAAAATCTCTTCCCTGAAATTTATTTCCAGGAAGTGATTTTTCATTCATTGACAAAGATCAATAATTAGGGGATCAGAACTGATCCCCTATTATTGACCTCTGTCCCAAGTAGCAAAGACTTAGAAAAAACCCTATTTGTGGATGGAACTGAGTTCCATCCACAGGTAAATATACTAATCTTCATTCCTGGCTCATGATCGAGTGATTGAAGAATAGAAGGTAAGGAATAGGTCCTTTACCTCCCAGTCTTCAATTACTACTTTAAAGGAATAGTTCACTTTTTGTTAACTATAACTTTTAATTACCTCTTTCCAGTCACATAAGGGTTGTAAGAAAGACAGAGAAGAGTAGAGAAGAGAAATGAAGGGTGTATAAAGCAGTGGAAAAAATAAAAAAAATGGTCATTTTATGGTATTTTACTATAAACATCAAATTATTTAAATACATTTTTGTTTATGTAATGTAATATTTAACATTAATAAAACCATTAATAACCAACATTTTCTTATAAACACTGCCAACCAACATCGTGGGGAGGGGGGTAGTTCAGAGCGCCCATTCTCATGAAACCCCCCAAAACCAGTCCAACAGCAAAAACTTTGAGGGCGATGCAATATTTTTTCCCGATGCAGCTTACCTGCCCGAGTTCCCGCGATGCAAAAATCCCTGTGCTAGATTTTGTACATCGCGGGATCTCTGCCAGGTAAGTGCGCCGGCTAACGCCTCCTATTCAGTGGAGTAAAGTGTCACGCTAAAAACTTTACTAAGGGTGGTTTTGCATCACGTGCGCCACGCTATTTCTGAGCATTCTCGGAAATGGCGCAGGCAATGCAAACTCAGTGTAAAACCCATGCTAACCTAATACATCGGATTACATGGGTTTTACACTGACAGGCATTTTGCACCCAATATTGCATCGCCCCCTATGTTTTTTTAAAGGGAAAACAAGGAAAGAGAAAATTGGTATAAAAAATCGTATCCAAAGATTTTTGTTTTGCAGACATTGTTAGTTAAGCTAATATACAAATTATTCTAACATTTTTAGGTATTAAGGCACCAGATACTTATCAGGGTGGTGAGTTATGTTCCTCCTAGTCAGGCAGGTTTGTATATATTTGTGTCTTGTGTCTCATACCTTGTTTCCAGGCAATTGACACAACCTGCAATTTCTTTAAAGTACTGGTGTGGGAAATTTTTGACTTACAGGTGTTCACCATGTCCTCAAAGTCCTTTTTATTGTGGAGAAAACAGAGGTATGAGATGATGTTAGAGGTGGCTCCTTCACTATCAGAGTCCTCAGGCGAGTCTGGGGTTCCCAGTTTGTCAAGCCATGGTGTGAGCTAGGTCCAGTGCCCTTTTTGAAGAATTGGTTGTGTTTGGAAGCCCTTGGTTTTCCCATTATGACGAGTTGGGTGTCTCGGCAACTGTTTAAAAGTGGTCTCAGGGGTTCCATACACTGAGCTCTTACGCCATGCGTCTGCCTCGGTGTGTGTCCCGCCCATGTCCCCATTCAGTCAATTTTAACTTCTTTCTCGTTTCTTTTTTAATCTTCTAAGCCAGGTTTATTAAATTAAGGGTAACTACACAGAAGAAAATTTTAGGACAAATCCTTGATCGGATCACAAAATGTGAATTTTTGCAGTGTGCCAGCTGCCACAAAAAACAACCTGAATGGCATAAAGTAACAACACAGTTCTTATTTTGTCAATGAATATAGTGGAGTGTTTTAAAAGAATAGTTCATTCGAAAAGTGAACTTTTCATTTAATGTATTGATTGAAGCCTGGGGGTTAAGAAGCTATGCCTTATGTCCCATTCTTCAATCAATATCTCAGGAGCCAGGGACAAAGGTAAGGATATTTACATTTTGTGCAATCCACCACTGCAGAGCTGAAAACCTCCGACTGCTTCAGTCAGCCCTCCAGTTCACCTGTTAAGTAAAGTTAACACTAGCTGGTAAATTGGAGGGCTGACCTAACAGTGACTAGTGAACTGAAAGGCTGGTTAAAGTGGCTGGTAAATTGGAAGGCTGACCTAACCCCTTTCAGTTCACCAGCCAGAGTCAGGCCAGCCCCCCAGTTCACCAACCACATTTAAAGCCCCCAGCTTTAAAAAGTTTGCCTTAGGTGCAGAAAGGTCTAGAAGCGCAAGCTTTTCAGATCCACAGCCACTGTAAAGTCAGCCCTTCCAGTTCACCAGCCATTGGTAGATAATCCCCTCCAGTTCACCAGCCACTGGTAGGTCATTCCTTTCAGTTCACCAGCCACTGGTAGGACAATACTTCCAGTTCACCAGCCACTGTTAGGCCAGCCTCTCCAGTTTACCAGCCACTGTTAACACTGACTGGTGAACTGAAGGGCTGACCTAACCATGGCTGCTGAACTGGAGGGAAGACATTACCAATGGCTGGTGACAGGGCCGCCATCAGGGGCGGAAAGGAGGACCTCCTGTCCTGGGACACCATGCTAATAAAGTGGGGCCCGCAATATAATATAACTTTTATGGATACAGAAGTAGATGGGGCGCCAAGTTACTCACATGACATTGCTGTGTCACCTGCATTGAGTCGGGTTCGGGTTCGCATTGGGTTTGAATGGGGTGCGGGTCAGGTTCAGGTAAAGAGAACTGCAGGTCGGGTCGCAGGTAGAAGTTTTCCAGTCTGTAAAAAAACATTATTCCCCGTCTACAAGGGCATGGCCACACTGCAGCGCAAATGCAATCGCACATGAAATCGTTTGCGATTTTGTTGCGTTTTCTTCATTAGGTATAGGAAAACGCATGCGATTGCGATTAAAAATGCAGAACACAAATCGCAATCGTAACATACCCGAAAACGCATGTTTTCGGTGCGTTGCCGCATTTTCCATGATTTAAAAAAACTGCAAGCGCAGAAAAATCGCAGCAGTGTGGCCTAGCCCTAAAAAAGATCTGTCTGTAATAAACTGAGAATACATTGTTATCAATCCTCCAAGACAATGTGCAGTATGCGCAGTAGTATAGTATAGTATTTGAGGTTAAATAAAGACATACGTCCATCAAGTCCAACCCATCTAGCAATATTCTCATTTCCTGCCTAACTGTTGATCCAGGGGAAGGCAAAAAAAAGAAACACATTTATGAAGAGGAAAAAAATTCCTTCCTGACTCCATGTGGCAATCTGAAATTTCCCTGGATCAGCTCTAATTTATGAACCAATACCAGTAACTTGAAACATTCCTTGTTTGCAGAAACTCATCCAGCTTTTTTTAAACTGACCAATGAACCTGCCATAACAACGTCCACTGGAAGACAGTTCCATAGCTTTACCGTTCTCACAGTGAAAAATCGAACTTGAAGCCTAAACCTTTTTTCTTCAAGTCTTAAGGGATGTCCGTGTGTCCCCTGACATTCTCTATTGGTGAACAATGCCCCAGATAGTTTATTGTATGGCCCGTTAATGTATTTTACACAGTAATCATATTCCCACACAAGCGCCTTTTTTCCAGCGTACATAATTGTAACTTTTCCAGTCTCTCTTCATATTCAAGCTGCCCCAATCCCCTTATTAATTTAGTTGCCCTTCTCTGAACCCTTTCCATTTCAAAGATGTCCTTTTTGTACACAGGATTCCAAAATTGCACTGCATATTCCAAATGAGGCCTTACCAATGCTTTGTAAAGAGGGAGAATAACATTTTCCTCCCTTGAATCCATACCTCTCTTTATACAAGACAATACCATGCTGGCTCCGGCTGTTGCCGCCTGGCACTGCTTGCTACCTTTCAGTTTGTTATCCACCAAAACTCCAAGATCCCTTTCAAACAGGGATTCACTTAACACAGAGCCATTTACAGTATAAGCAGCACAAGGATTTTTAAGTCCAAAATGCATCACCTTACATTTCTCAACATTGAATCTCATCTGCCACTTAGCAGCCCAATGTGACAATGTATCTAGATCCCCCTGCAACGATTGCACATCCTCTGAAGTTTTTAATGGTCAACAAAATTTTGTGTCATCGGCAAAATCAGAAACCTTGCTGACAATACCCACTTCCAAATCATTAATAGATAGATTAAATAGATGCAGCCCCAACACAGAACCCTATGGTACCCCACTTAGCACTTTAGTCTCTATTCTAATTTTCTATCCATGTACAAATGTGCCTCCCCAGACCACATACATTAGTCACCCATGGGGGACTGTATCAAAAGCTTTTGCAAAATCCAAGTAAACTACATCTACCGCTATGCTAGAGTCTAAATTTCTACTCACTTCCTCATAAAAGCCAAGCAAGTTAGTTTGACAAGATCTATTCCTCCTAAATCCATGCTGGTTACTACTTTTAATGTCAGTCCTTGAAACATACTCTAGTACATGTTCCCTTATTAAACTTTCCAGTATCTTCCCTACCACTGAAGTTAAACTTACAGGCCTGTCAGGGGCACTTCTACGGTCTTTGCTGAGCCAAACCAAACCTTTAAAATGCCACCCTTGATTGTTTTTAGGCGCGGCACCGATGCTATGTTAAATTGGGTGTGGATTTCTCGGTAGCCATGGTTCAACTGTTATAATACATTAGAAATGCCATACTTTCTCTAGTATAAAAGATTTTAACCTGAGACCAATGTCTCACTCTGCCTAATGGTAGATGTGGCCCTGAGGCCTGTAATTACTCGGCTGTGAACGACCACCCTTTTTGAATATTGGAATAACATCAGCCTTTTTCCAATCCAGAGGCACACCTCCGGACATGAGGGAATCTACAAAAATAAGAAACAATGGCCTAGATAAAACTGAACTTATCTCCCTAAGTACCCGAGGATGCATTTTATCCGGTCCAGGAGATTTACTAATATTAACTTTATTTAGTTCTTTCTGTACCATATCCTCGGCTAATCAAATTGCACTACAAAGATGACTTTTTTCTGTTTAAAATGCAAAGAAACTTATGGGGAAAAGAGATTGTTTTCAGACACAATTAGACGGTGTTAAATTCCTTTTCAGAAAGACATGCTGTAACATGATCTGTGCCTGACAGACAGGTCTCTGTACTGCAGTATGATTAGCTTTCAACATCTAGGGGCACGACAAGTTGCAGATTCCTTGTTGTTATATGCTGTGCACCAGGGACCATGTTTAGAAGTGCCTTGCATACACTTCCACCCAAACAGAGGCGGATTATGGAAGCGGATACTTAGTACCAACAGATTAATTTTATAAATCAACCAACAGCCCCAGCAAAGAGAGTGGTGAGAGAAAGCTTGTTTTATCACCGTGAATGTGCTCTATCTATTGGCACAATGCTATTTAGTGACTTAAGTTCCCCCTTAAGTTTATTTTTGAACCCGATTATAACTTCTTTATTTTGTGTCTCCTCAGCTTACATTTTAAATTTAAAAACTCAAAAGGTAGTGTTAGGTTTACTAAACAAATCAGAAAAAAAATGCACTGTATATATATCCTGTTTATTAAATTGATATTTTGAATACATTTTAAAAGAAAACCATGTCAAATTTAAAGCTTGGTTATAATTAAGGCTTTATAATACTTTCATATATAAATGACATTAGAGTTGCTTCACCTTGATTAATAAAAAAGTTTTTCATAACAATTAGAGAAACTTTTGCAGACTGTATTTAAGTGCTTTCTTTTTATTCCAAAATAAAGTAGAATAAATGCTTTGCCCCTTGTCCATATTGGACACAGACAAATATACAATCTAGAAGCATTTCCAGCAACAAAAAGGACAAATAAAGTGCAGAATTCAGCTAAATTAAAGGCAAAGTTAACATTACACATTTTTAGACTAAAAATTCAGTTGAAAAAGAAAAAAAGGTATCTTTCTCCTATAGTTCCCCCTCTAGATTTTTTATAAGCATCACGGAGGAAGTGATTCCCACAAGCTTGGCCATGCGACCTGCAGCTTCTTCAGTATTAAACTGTAGCAATGGTTAGTGGCACTTGGCAAGAGTACTACCACCAAAAGGTAAGCAATTAGTATGCTTTCCAGTTTTATTGAATAACCCCAGTAATCCCAACACCAATATACTGCCATATAAATCTCATCCTTTTAAGACATTCCTGCACCCAGTAAGTAGAATGGCACCACAAAAAAGATAAAAGGAGTAGCTTATGGGTTTTAGGTACAAAAGGTTCTTAAAGGGGAATGTTCATCTCCATACCAGTGCCCTCAATACAGGAAATTGAAGTGTTCTCTCATACTTTTTTAAGCAAGTCTAGGAAGTTGTCTCTAGCAGTTGTGAATCCAAAGTTATAGGCATGCAAAGTTTTACTTCCTTGAATGCACTCATATCATGGGCTGCATTATGCCCCATCCCCAAAAACAGATCATTTCTAAAGCTAGTTACAGGTCTGCAATTATTTTTGGGGCTGTTTAGAGAGTTAAACATTTAACAGTCTTGGGGCTAGCTTAAAAACGAATTAAGAATTTTGGGGGGTTTATGATGCAGCATTTTCTCTCTGTTCTAGTTGTTTTGAAAAGGTGGTGTGTACTCTTTAACAGAGGGCACTAGTATGGAGGCCACAGTTCATCTTTACACATAGACCCCACATTCCTCCAATTATGTTCTACTTTAAAGGGGAACTTGGTGAAAAAAATACAATTTTAAATGACAGGCCGTTTTCTTTTAAACAAACCCTTCCTTCTTTCTCTCATATTGGGTTCAGAAGTTATCCAGTGGATTGAAAAGCAACACCTTGGGGGCAGACCTAGCTTTAATCTCCCTCTGCACCGCTTATAGTTGCAAGTGGTGCATGTATGCACAGTCTCCACATTTGTAGAACAGGAAATGACTCCGTCCAGCTAACCAGGCTTGATATACTAAGCAATATCCCACTCCCTAAACTGCGCTGATCACTCTGCACTGGTTTTATTAGTCTGTATTAATTACTTGGTTGGCCCTTCCCATATAACAAGCCATATAGACTGTTCATCTCTCACCTTTATTGTCAGCAGCAAACCTGTCTTTCACCCACCCATTATTCTTGTGTTCACTGACGTATCTGGTGTTTCTGCTCTTTCGGCTGCCACACTGATGCACAATACGATTGCAATCCTTGCTTTTAAAAGTGCACACTAGTGCGGGCCATGCTCGTGCGCGCTGCATGTCTGATCCATTAAACAGAGCACATGTGATCAGCATTTTTGTGCAATCGCATGTGCTCCAATTGTGAAAAATTGGGAGATCACAATCATGTGGACACGGGAACACACGAGGTGCAGTGTGGTCTCACCTTAAGGGTTAGGTCCCACTACTACATGTTTGAGCTAATGCAATGCTACTGGGTAGTTGACACTTTGCGCTGCGGTCCATTTTTGGTTTGCATGTGTGCATGACTTTTGGTGCAGATCGCATGTGTGCCAATAACATGATATGGCCCGGAATGCAGCGCACACGGAGTATTAAGCACAGCAGCGCATTGCAAAAATCCTGCATGCGCCGATGTGCGCAATAGTGGGACCTTACCCATCTGAAACTCACTGTGAAAGAAAGGGAGATCGGAGCCATCATTCAACTCAAGCACAGTCTGCTTCCTATCAGTTATGGGAAAGTAACTCACGGGAGAATTATAGGGGCAGGGGATCGCTGCTGATAATAAATCTGAGGGGTGAACAGTCTGGACAGCATGTTACATTGGAAAAGTAAGGAACTACTGGTTGATCACTGCAATCTTATAAAATGAGACTTAAAGAGATAAATTCAGATAATTCCTGTTTAAGATGCCCATACTGAACATGGTGGCACCCATAATATGACAAAGGAAAAGCAAATGAATAAAATAAAAAAAAACAAATAGTGATCACCCTTAAGAACATTTTCATGCGTGTGTTTACCGTTTACCACAGTTCCCCTTTAAAAAGGAAAATGCTTCTTCATATTCTACACATCTTACTGCACAATGAACATGACAAAATATGACCCTTTTCTCCACCAATAAGACAACGAGTTACCTAAACA
The DNA here is from genome assembly GCA_019447015.1 of Hymenochirus boettgeri. Lineage (NCBI taxonomy): Eukaryota > Metazoa > Chordata > Amphibia > Anura > Pipidae > Hymenochirus > Hymenochirus boettgeri. The sequence goes on along the minus strand of CM033470.1, from coordinate 117,632,959 downwards.
TTTTAGACAATTCCAAAAAACGGTTGTACAGTAAGAGAATTATTCCTATAACCATCCCCCTTTTTTTAATGCAAAATATTTTTAAAATATTGATTTTTTGTTTTTGATATTTTTCATTTGTAGCACAAACACATTATACATTTTCTATCCTTTAGGAAATGCTTTCTGGGAAGAACATATTATGGTGATGAAAAAAAAAAAATAAAAAAAGATTCAGACAGTACTTGGAGTATTGCTGCAAAGGCTATAATCAAGCTATAGCTACCTTACCACCATACAGAAGTAAACTATGCATTTGGGTTTGTAGGAAGAAATTTAAAAAGTTTATTTTGCTTCTTATTGATCCCTAAATATTTAATTGGTTAGGAAAAAGCCTCATGGCTCAGACTTGCCAGTGTTTAAAGCTGAAGTTAAGGGCATCTCACAGTGATTGTCCCTGCAATGTCAAGGCACATAAGTTAACAAATTTCTTGGTTTCAAATCACCAACTAATTTTACAAAATTAAAGGAATCAAATACAACTTTGGTTTCTGGTTCATGAGAGCAATTACAATCTATTATAGTTAGATTAGCAGCAGATCTGAGTAAAATACAATCAAACTGTAGACCATCTTGCAGTGGTTGTCAAACAACGCATTAGATTTACTAAAAATGCATGTTAGCCTCACAGTTAGAATATAAGTAAATACAACATTTTTATGGATGCACTTTACAATAGTTACTACAAGTAACTTATTCTAATAAAATAGTACTGTTTATAATGGGAAGTAAATATACAAGAGATTTAGAAATACGCATCTAGATTTCCCATAGCTGAAAACTATAGGGGAAAAAATATATTTCACCTTTCATTTAAAATAAATAACCCCCCTCTTAATACATATACTTTTCTCCAGGAATCAATAGGAACTAAAACAAATGTGACTTATCTCTGAATACATAAATTAACATTATTTGCAACTGTTGTAAATTTCCAAGGTTATTCTTACATTGCTCACATAAAACAGGCCCAGGAGTCTTTACTACCTTGGTAACAGCTTTCTATGTGTAAGGTTCTCCCCACTACACAGTCACTATTAAATATTAGATTCATTTAAACCTATATTTACCACTTTCAACTAGGTCACTTGAACAAAAAAAATAATGGAGTAATTTCTATGGCAGCAATTTAGTGCATGGCACACCAAGCATTACATTTTTAGTACAATACATAAGCTTAGTGCAGAAACAGTGCCATTTTTCGACCAGTTTGGTTTTCTCTCCAGCACGAGTAAGCAAGTTTACAGTGAAGCACCATTTACTAGCAAACTATCCTCATTTTATTGCATTAAGATTATAGTTTATGCAGATTCTCAACAAGAAAATAGGGCACACAGCACTGACAGTGGTACTGCCAGTGCTGTGCAGTTAGTATAGGTGTTCTGTATACACTGGATTTGAAAAAAATACTAATTATTCAAAGTGTTCCTTAATCTACTACAGACACAAGCTGTCATAAGTGATGTCACCTGTATACTACACTAAAGGTGGGTACACATGGGTGGACTTTTCGTACTGAGACAAAAGAACAGTCTGTTGCGGGCGCCAGGTCTTGCAACTGATTGTGTGGTCCCATAGGGAACCACCGTGAATTACCAACAGGGCCAATCACCCATTCGTCCTAACTGGATGAACAAACTAGTTCGCCCCCACCTATACCATGCAATATTTCTGACCAACCAATACACAGCACTATCGGTCAGTCAGCCGAAAATATTGTATGGTGTGTACCCAGCCTTAGTGTGTATCCATTTTATTGGGGTTGAGAAGTAGTATTTCTTTATCCATATTATAAAAAAAAAAACACTTTTTTCCTGCCTGCTTACATGTTACTTGCAATATTTCTTATTTTGATTTTTTTAATATAAAGTGTAAAAAAAAACAAAATTTCAGGCCATCAAAAAAAAGTATTCATTGCGAGCACGGTACTGAACATCACGAGCATCTGCCTTAGGTTTCCTAGAAGAAAACACATGCGAAAAAATATTTTGTTGTAAGATAAAGACCATGATAAAAAATAAAATACCAGCAAAATTATTCATAAATTAAAAAATAAGACAGTCAAATATTTTATTAGTTCCACTTTTAACCGTATGTTCACATACAGTTTAGAGGAGGCTTCTCATTGTTTACACAAGAGTTTTAAAATAGAACTCTTTATTCATAGCAATTCACCTAATATGTGGATAAATCATCATTATGATGTACTACACAGGGCATGAACTATAAGCCCGGCACTGGGCATTTATAAGGAATAGAGAGAAATCTGAAAAGTCTGAAAAACTCTGTTTTCTTATAGGATTTGGAATTACTAGTGGGAAGTTCCAGAGTGTAATCGCATAGTGGTGTCCATTGATTTCAACTACCTGGTTATAAACTCTTGGAAGTGATTTTACTGCTCTGTCAAATAAAGTTGTGTGAGCCTTAAGCGGAGTACACACAAAGCGTTTTTGTGAATGGGTAAGGCAAGTATAGATTTTTTTTGGGGGGGGGGGGGCACATGCCCTTTAAATATTTAAGAAAAATTAAAACACTTGCCCTTATAATACAATGTACTGAGCTGATTGCGGCTCTCCGTACATTGCAAATGAGTTAACCCCTTCAGCCTTTAATGCAAGCTATTTAGAACGTATGCAAAAGAGACACTTTTTAGTACATAAACGCAGCAATAGTCAAAAAGATTATAGTCAAAAAGCCCCATTAACCCTAGGTACATCGCTGCTAAGGTGTTAACACAATTTTATTATAGTTGCCAATAGCGACTCAAAATAATGCTGTCCAAAAAAAAAAAAAGCACTTCTATATGGTAATATGCAGGCAAAGAGTTTATAATGCATTGCTCTAGAAAAGCTTTGACTTACCCACAATTACAGCAGCACCATTCCCAGGTTTTCCTATATAAAAAGGGAGGGGGGGGGGGATTCAACATTAGAATCTAATTCTATACATTATGGTCATATATTTATCAAGAAGGGTAGAAAAAATAAAACAGATTTAAAAAGAGACTATTGTAATTCGATATATAGACTGTAATGCCTATACAGACAACAGCAAACATTTTACAACCACCCTGGGAGAAGAAAAATATGGAATTTATATTAACCTTGATTATCGCCATTTTCTTTGTCTGTTATCTCTAAAATAATAAAACAATAATTATCAAAATGAATACTTTCATATAATTTTGTTTTAGCATTAACATATAAAGGAGAACAAAGTGTAAAATTTCTACATTCTGAAATGATTCTGTAATTAATGGTTTTCATTTTGCAGTTTAAGAGAAATAATTCATCAAGGCCACAATGCTGCTAAGTTACTAAAACACTTACTCTGACACACAGGTAATAGGGGAGCCCAGGTATTGTTGACAGTACAGGTCACATGGTCAGATCCTACAAGTTTATAACCATCTTTACAATTAAATGAAACTGCAAAATTAAGCCTGTATGGTCCACGAAATCCAGAGGTTTTCTCCCCATTTTCAACAACTGGATTTTCACACTCAACATCTAGAGAGAATAAAAAACCAAAGTTTATTAACTTGACAGTTTATGGCCTTTATTTACAATAACTGTTAAACAAGCTACTTTTTAAATTGCTAGTTTATGTTGAATAAATAGGTATCATAACAAATTCTCTTCCATTTTGAAAAATAAGTTGAATTTATACTTCTTGCTATTTCCAGCTGTTGACACTAGTGAGCTGACATTTCAGGTTCTGTAACGGTCCTTATTCCTACCAGAATTTACACTATCTAGAAATGTTACTAACAGTAATTTCTACTGATTGGCTGTTGGATGGGTCAATGATGCTCAGATCTCTACTGAGCGACTGAATTATCCCAGGGTAGTGTCAAGGACAAGACCATAACGGCCTCTATTAGAGGTCCTGCAGATAGGAATTAAGTATTTTAGAATTATTTTTTTATACACAGACAAAATGCTGAATGTGCAGGTTAAGGTCATTAAGATGGAAAAAATACTGCTCTTTTTTTTCCTTAAAAATATATGTATTTGCACTAAACTTCACCACAACTATAATCCAAAAATAATCTCTTCAGACAACATTGTCCTAACAGACAGAGCCCATTCACAAAGATTCAAAAAGCTGAATCTTACCTCTCCCTTTGTAGTGGCTGCTGGATAAATTTATGAAATTAATGTGGGGCACTAGGGGGCAGCTTCCATAATCCACCTTTTTGAGTTGGGGAAAGGTTAAAGGAAAACTTTTTAGTTTTAAAAATATTGATATTTTCAACAGAAGTTTGTATTATGAATACCTAGTTATTCTACATATTCTCTTCCATTTTTAAAATGCATATTTTCGCTACTTATCAAAACATATAACCCTTGACTTAAGCTCTCTATAGCTACATTTGAGGGTTATAACCAAATTCGATGGTTCCCAAATGCCGCACTCAAACGAACTGCTAGTTCGTCAATAACCCTCGAATGTACTGTTTGCTAACCCTCGAATGCAGAAGCCAGCGAATTGTCCGATCTTGAAAAAAGTTAGTGTTTGAACAAGTTTTGGTGATATCTAGGTGTTCCCCAGAGCCAGTAAGTTACCATTGCTATTTTAATTGCTATTTGAACTTTTCAAACTATTTTTCCCCATTAAACTTTTACTGAAGTTCTATAGTTCTAAAATGAACCGAAGTTGAAGTTCTCTAGTGGTGATTTGAAACTTTAACCTCATGGGCTGTGGGGCATTTGTATGCTAAGCTACCATAACTAACAGAAAGACAACAGGTGCCGTAAAATCAGCTATTTTGTACTGTTTCTGGTAGGCTATCTTCAATTTATGCTAGACAGAAAATGAACTGCAGGATAACAAGCAGCTTTTAAAGTCTGATCAGGGACTTCCATATTGGTGTGCATAGAACATGTAGACCTAGAAACAGTACATTTTGGGGTCAGGGGGTGTGGCCAATAGGTGCACATGCTCACAAGGCTCTTTGAAGAGAACATGGGATGTGAGTACTGGCAACAACATGAAATCCTTCTTAGTTACAGAATATACTTCTTTCATGTACATAAATGCATTAGTATTCTAACCGTTATCGTTTACCTTTATCTTACCATAATTTGTAGCCCATGTTTTTTCTGACAAATCAGAATTTGTTTCTGACAAATCATCCAATGTAAAGGCAGCTGGGTACAATTTAAAAAAAAGTTATTGCATCCTTAGAACATCCACACTTCTGTCCTGACACGTTTCATACGTCAGAAAGTACTTAGTCATAGATGTTTACTAAGTATGTTCTGACATATAAAACGTGTCAGGCCAGAAGTTTTTTGGAATTTTATCCATCTGCCTTTCCATATGGTGTTTCTTGTGCCGCAGCCATCTTTTTGTGTGTTTCATACTGTTTTGACATTTTGCGATGGGTCTGGGGCAGCTGCACCCAGACCACCACATCCCTGCGGTGAGTTAACTGCTTGTTAATCCTATTATCTCTTATTACTGAATCGTTTTGAAGTTGGACTTCCTCAGTGAAAGGGGTAAGGGCATACACATCTGGTCCATCTAAACACTTTAGTAAGTGTATAAGAGGCTATTTACTTTACTACAATACTTTTTTTTTTAACTCATTTATTAATTAACACACATAGGTTTCAGTTTTACATAGATACATTGTACATAGTAGTATTTATCGCATATAGAATTATCAGTGGAATAAATTTGTTCAGTTTCTTAAAAAGTCGTGCACATTGTGATTTATCAATAAAACCCATGTTTAATGCAGATACAAATCTACTTAATGATCAGGTGATATAAGGGGAAGGGGTAACTTGGATTAGGTAATGAAACGGCATACCTCATATATTGTGAATGGTTTATGGAAGCAAGTCGGTTGCAGTGTGAGAGAGGGTAAGTAGGAAGGGTTCGTGTGGCATATTGAGAGTATCATCTTTATCAGATTCCTAGGTTTTCAAGCTATTTTGTCACATTCGTGTTCGGGGACAAGAGGGGGAGTTAGAAGCATCTAGATGTGATCATACCAGGTCATCCAGATATTGTTAAATTTGTTCAAACTGCTTTTGCATTTATAGATCAGTTTGATCATGGGAAGTCTGTTGGCAATTAGAGTTCTCCATGTGCTGAGTTTAGGGAGTGTGGGTGCCATCCATTGGAGGATTATAACTCATCTGGCGTAAAATAGGGTTTCTTTTATTAGAGTTGAGTATTATTCCAGACCTCTACTTCCGGTATTCGTAGTGGACATAGTTTGGGGTCTGAGGGGATTTGGAAAGGGGAGTATACCCGAGAGGTAGTGTAAAACTTTACCCCAGAATCTTTGTACTCTGGGGCATGCCCAAATCATATGCCAGAAGTTTGTGTTATCTTGTTTACATTTGGGGCATTCTGAGTTGAATCTGGAGCTTATTCGAGATCTTCTGAGAGGTGTTATATAGGACTGGTGAAGAATATAAAATTGCATGAGCCTGTTTGGGGCTGATGGTGATGCTCTGGTATGAGTCTGACAATTCTTCCCAGTCTTGGGTTGTAAGTGGAAGGAATGTGACGAGACCATTTTTCTAGTATGGAGATGTTATTGTCTGGTTATTGTGCGTTTAATAGGTGTGCATAAAGGTTGGAAATGATGTGTCTTGTTTCATCTTGCATAAGTATATTAACAATGGGGTTGCAGGAGACCGGGATGCTGGAGCATTGGAATTCAGGTATCAAACAATATCTTAGTTGTAGGTATTTGAATAGAAATTCGTCTCAGACTTTGAATCTCTGCTTGAATTCTGAAAAGGTAATCAGTTGGTTATCTTTGGCGATATGGGAAAATGTGTCTCCAATTTGTTCTAGTGAATGATTAATATTGAGAGAGTTTAGGTGAGGGAAGTTCTAGCTGTGCCACAATGGGGTCTCTTTGGGTATATCCGTATAATTGATGATCTTTTGTGCCTTATTCCATATTTTATATTGCCGTTTATGCAATTCAGTGCCCCTGGCCGGTAGAGCATATGTTGGGCTATTTATGAAGACTAGAGGGGGTGTCGGAAGGTATGCCAATAGCATGCCTTCCATGTTATATAGGACTAGTACTGGGGGGTTTATTTAATCTTGTATTTCGGGTGTTATCCAGGATTTAAAGTATTTTAGTTGACCAGCCAGACAGTACATCTGAAAATTTGGTAAGGCCAAGCCTGCTTGCCTTTTTAGGTCTCGTATGTGTTTTGATTTTAACTCTTGCTCTTTTTCCATTCCATAAAAAAGGGGATTAATAGGCATTGCAGTTTTTTAAAGAAGAGATCTGGAATGTATATCATACTGTGTTGGAGAATATATAATACTTTGGGTAATATTATGATTTTCACCAGGTTGATTCTACCAATGAGATTTAGTGGAAGATTTTGCCAGGTTTTAAAATTTGTTGGTTATTAATGTTAGGAGGCATCAAGGGAGACCATAATGCGGGATCCAGAGTTATCATGATCTACTAGGGTGTTGATTAGTGTTTTTCTAATGTTGATTGAGGTAGATTTCCCAGGGATGAATCCGGTTTGGTCAGGGTGTATGATGGATGTTATAACTTGTTGTAGACGGTTGGCCAGAATTTTTGCTAGTAGTTTATAATCTGCGTTCAACAGTGAAATTGGATGATAGGAGGCGGGGTCAAGTAGATTTTTATCGGGTTTGGGGATAAGTGTTATATGTGCATTATACATAGATTCGGGAAGGGTTCCCTTCTGGAGGGCCTCATTAAATGTGTCTAGGAGTGCTGGTAATGTGTATTCGTCATACCTTTTGTATACATCAGCTGGGATCCCATCCAGGCCTGGTGTTTTACTGTTTGTTGTGTTTTCTAGAGCTTTTTGGAGTTCAGATAGCAAGATTTCTGCTTCTAAGGAGAGACTATCCGCTTGTTGTAGTTTGGGGAATGTGATTTTACTTCATGTAGAGGTTATGTTGAGTGTTGCGGAATTTAGTTGCAATTTGTATAGATTGGTATAATACTTTATGAAGCAATTTAAGATATCTGGTTTTTTAGAACATAAGCCTATATTTGGGTCTTGGATATTTGTAATCGCGTTGTGATCCTGGGGGCTGTGTGCTAATCTTGCGAGTAGTTTGGCAGCTTGGTAAGTAGTTTGGCAAGCTGGGGGAAATTTCCCATACTTTATCATAATAGCTAGCTTAAACACTTTTGCAATGATATACATAAAAATAGAGAAATATAAGTTGGGTTTTCCAGTTCACGCAAAAGGAGTCTTTTGTCCTTTCCCCATGGTACAGGATAAAGAATTTGGTGGGGGTTGCTCTCTTTATCTGCTCCACCATTGATATATTAATGTTTGTAGTCTAGATATTTATGGGGAGTCTGATTTATAATAGGCTCTGTAAGGGGCATCCAATTTCTTAGGCCATATAGTGCGACGGTCTAGGAAGAGAGCAGACCTTTTCAGTTCTTGCTACTTAAGAGACTAAGCAAATATGGCGTTGAAGTGGGCCTTGAAGTTTGGTGGGTTGGTAAACAGGGCTGAGTTGTGCTAGAGGGGGTGTCTAGGGTTTACCAGGCATGTATGTCAGTACAGGGGCATGATGGTGGTACAGTCCTTATTAAAGTTCAAAAGGCACAGGGAGCCAAGGGGAGGGAGGGGGCTACCCAAGTTCATCATGGTGTGTACCTGAAAGTTGTTTATGGTTTAGGATAGGGGTTTCAGAGGTTATCAGGAGTTCAGCTATCAGGAGGGGTCCGAAGGACTTTTGGAAAGTCCCACCTGGTCTGTTTTCTAAGAGTTGGTTTAGAAACACTCGCAAGTGATTTGGAGTCCAGCCACAAGCAGGCATCTGAGGGTTTTTCGAAGAACCTTACCCGACCCTCCAGCTGGATTCATTACTTCGCTGGGTACATCATGGATTACGATATTCCTGCTGTGGCTAGCCTTTTCTTGACCTCAAAAGGTGGCGCGTTTCTTTTGTAGCTCCAACGAAAAGTCCAGGAAAAGTTTAAAGCTGGTGTTTTCAAATTGTAGATCCACTTTTTCCCATGCCATGCGTAGGAGAGCATCTCTGTCCCGTGCATTAAGAAAGTGGGTGATTAGGGGACTCTGTTTTGCTCCTAGCGCAGGGGGTTTTGCCGGGACCCTGTATGCCCTTTTAAATTGCCAGTGGTGGAGACATTTCGGCTACATTAAAACATGAGTGAATCCAGCCTCCCAGAAACTGGGCAGGCCGTGGCACCCTCCGGGAAGCCAATAAACCGTATATTCTGCCTCCGCGAGCGATTTTCAAGATCGCCCAACTTACTTTTTGTGGCTGTTGTAGGTCCAAGATAGTTTGTGCTTGTGAGGTAACCATGTCCTCTCAGCTTCACCCATTCTGTGCTTTATTTTAGATGGTCATGGCGGAGGAGCAAAATGTCCGTTTTTATATCCGTTTTCACCTCATCTAGGACTGCCATGAGGGGCATTTTTGAATCCTTTATAGCCCCAAGGAGTTGTCTGTAAAAATCCATCAGGGGTTGATGAGCTTTCAGCCATATCATTCGGGTCTGGGTATAGATCTGGCTCCTTGTGCGCGGCTTGTAAGGGTTGCTGGCAGGAAAGTGTGTCCGGTCTGTCTGGTGGCGCGTTAGTCCTAGCGAACTTCTGCAGCTTTTCTTTTGCTGGAGTCGCGTGTCTTTGGTTCCAGATGCTAGATTCTGTAAGTTAGGTAAGTGCCAAAATTTTGTTGTTTTTAGCCTCGGTTGTGTGAATGACTCAGAAGCACAGTGGAGGAACGTCTTACTCCATCAGCTCCTAGACTCTGCCCACTTTACTACAATACTTTACCCTTAAAGTATGGCTGCCATGGGAATAAAAGGGCAGTTTAGTAGGTGTGTGTACCTGTGTCAGTTTGGGGGGGTAAAAAAAACAACTAACTTTTGTGGTGATAGATTGGTCAAAATGATTTTTTGACTAGTTATCCTTTAATTAGGACTGCCACATAATTGAAATCGTAGGCCAGTTAATGTGTGTACATGTGTCAGGTTGGGAGTAAAAAAAACTAACTTTTTGATGATTGCTCAATTTTTTTTTTGACTATAGTTACCCTGTAAATATAACAGCCCTGGGAATTAGGGTAGGTAGGTCAGTTGGTGTGTGTACCTGTGTCAGGTTGCGGGGTGAAAAGCTAACTTTTTTTTAGGATTGCTCAAAATTAGTTATTTTGACTAGTTATCCTTTAATTATGGCCGCAACATAAATTAAACTATAGGTCAGTTGGTGTGTGTACATGTGTTAGGTTGGGGGTAAATAACTTTTTTGATCATTAAAGTATGGCTGCCATGGAAATTGAAGGGTAGATCGGTAAGTGTGTGTACCTGTGTCAGTTGGGGGTGGGTGGGGTGTTTTTGTATGTATGACCATGAAATTAAAAAATAAATTTATGGATTGAACAAAATTAGTTTTTAGACTATATTTACCCTTCAAGTGTGGGGCCCCTTCAATCTATAATTGGACATTCCAAGAATGAAGCTATGACTGCATTCTAATAACCTTCTTGGATAATGTAGATTATAATTGTTACTTGCGATATGATTATTAAAGTAGAAAGTAAAACACTAAATATATACTTTAAAGGACAGGACCACCCCCAAAACTATAATCCCCCCCAGTAATGGCCCCATCATGTAGTGTAATAAAATCCTTACCTCACATCCCAGCTCCATATGGTTCTCCTGTAGTCCCCCCCCCAAAGTCCCAAAAAACTGCCCACCAGGAGGATAGAAGAGTCCATATAGGACTCTGCCTCCTATCTGACACCGGGGAGAAGTTTGGCATGCGTACTGCAGCCATTCTCCCCCTCCCATTTTGCGATCCCTCCCCACCATAAAACCCCTTGCCCATATATTAGTATATCTTCCCCCAGCCCCAACCACTAAAAAATAATTTTAAGAAAGACCCCCGAACTCTACTTACCTTCCCTCTCTCCCCTGGCATTCTGAGAAGCCGGCAGCCGCGTCCGTGATTGGCTGCCTCTCAGCAATCACGGACGCGGCTGCTGGTCCCGCCCCCTGCTTGCAGTGTCTGGCAGAAGGCCGGCGTCGGAGAGAGAGGGAAGTAAGTAAATATGGGGCACTTTCTTAATTTATTTATAGTGGTTGGGGCTGGGGGAAGATATACTATTATAGGGCAAAAGTTTATTTTAAGGGTAGACATGCCCTTTAAATATAAGTTTAAAAGAAAAAAGTATGTCTGCCACGAGAAAAGAAGGGTAGGTCAGTAGGTGTCTATAATTGTGTCTGTGTGGAGGTTGGGGGGTATCGGTGTTTGTGTTTACGACCATAAACCTGACCCTAAAACCTTGAATTGTCCACATTTGAGGATTGTTCCCATCATAGTCAATGGGGAAAAAAATTCTCTACCAAATTTAATGTCTCTAGGTTGAAAACTGTTGGAGGAGATACAGTCCAAAAAAAGCACAATAAATGGAAAGAAAAAGAAGATATAGAAACAACAATATGGCTCTTCAAGCTAAATTAATTGATCGGTCTGTGAATAAAAATAATAAGGTGAACAACCACCTCAATTAAAATTATAGCTTTGGCCAACCAGTAAAAAAAAAAAAAAAAAAGTGCACACAGTTCAATAGGCCACGTGATTGCCATAATAGAAACACACAATATTGCCAATATTTTTGACATGACCAAACTACAAATCTGTTTTTTTAATGGTAATTTGGGTCTTTTCTTCCCAGAAATAATCTTACTTGCTTTTTAAAAGATTTCTGAAGAAAAAGTACTTTTTAACAAGTAACAAGAAGAAACAAAATCACTTTCAATCAAATCACTATAGTATCTTCCATCATTTAGTATAGTATAGTATTTGAAGTTTAATAAAGACATATGTCCATCCAGTCCAACCCAACTAGCAATATCCTCATTTCAGCCCAACTGTTAATCCAGAGGAAGGCAAAAAAAACCCACCAAATTTATGAAAGGGGGAAAAATTCCTTCCTGACTCCAAGTGGCAATCGGAAATTTCCCTGGATCAACTCTACTTTATGTATCAATACCAGTAACTTGCAACATTCCTTGTTTGCAGAAACTTATCCAGCTTTTTTTTTTTTTTAAACTGACCAATGAACCTGCCATAGCAATGTCCACTGGAAGACAGTTCCATAGCTTTACCGTTCTCACAGTGAAAAACCCTTTCCGAACTTAAAGCATAAACCTTTTTTCTTCAAGTCTTAAGGGATGGCCACGTGTCCTCTGACATGCTCTATTGGTGAACAATGCCCCAGATAGTTTATTGTATGGCCCGTTAATGTATTTATACACAGTAATTATATCCCCAAGCAAGCGCCTTTTCTCCAGCATACATAATTGTAACTTTTCCAGTCTCTCTTCATATTCAAGCTCCCCCAATTACCTAATTCATTTAGTTGCCCTTCTCTGAACCCTTTCCATTTCAAAAGATGTCCTTTTTGTATACAGGATTTACAAAATTGCACTGCATATTCCAAATGAGGCCTTACCAATGCTTTGTAAAGAGGGAGAATAACATTTTCCTCCCATGAATCCATACCTCTCTTTATACAAGACAATACCATTCTGGCTCCGGCTGTTGCCGCCTGGCACTGCTTGCTTCCTTTCCAACAGGGATTCACTTAACACAGTGCCATTTATAGTATAAGCAGTCCAAAATGCATCACCTTACATTTATCAACAATGTTACAAGTTACTGGTATTGATACATAAAGTAGAGTTGATCCAGGGAAATTTCCGATTGCCACTTGGAGTCAGGAAGGAATTTTTTCCCCCTTCATAAATTTGGTGGGTTTTTTTTGCCTTCCTCTGGATCAACAGTTAGGCAGGAAATGAGGATATTGCTAGATGGGTTGGACTGGATGGACGTATGTCTTTATTCAACCTCAAATACTATACTATACTATACTAACATTGAATCTTATCTGCCACTTAGCAACCCAATGTGACAATCTAAATAGATCCCCCTGCAACGATTGCACATCCTCTGAAGTTTTAATGGTCGACAAAGTTGTGTCATCTGCAAACTCAGAAACCTTGCTGACAATACCCACTTCCAAATCATTAATAAATAGATTAAAAAGAAGCGGCCCCAACACAGAACCCTGTGGCACCCCACTTAGTACTTTAGTCCATAATGATGAAGCCCCATTAAGAACTACGCTCTGCATCCTATTCATTAACCAATTTTCTATCCATGTACAAATGTGCCTCCCCAGACCAACAGACCTTAGCTTATACATTAGTCACCTATGGGGGGACTGTATCAAAAGCCTTTGTAAAATCCAAGTAAACTACATCTACTGCTATGCCACAGTCTAAATTTCTACTCACTTCCTCATAAAAGCCAAGCAAGTTAGTTTGACAAGATCTATTCCTCCTAAATCCATGCTGGTTACTACTTATAATGTCAGTCCTTGAAACATACTCTAGAACATGATCCCTTATTAAACTTTCCAGGATCTTCCCTACCACTGAAGTTAAACTTACAGGCCTGTAATTACCCGGCTGTGAACGACTACCCTTTTTGAATATTGGAATAGCATCAGCCTTTTTCCAATTCCAATTGAATCTTTTATACCGTTATTGCTACTATACTCTGATATCTGTACTTGGATCTTCTATAGTGTATACAGAGGAAAACATTTGCTTTAACGCCATCCTCTGTAACTAACTTATCCCCATTAATTAATGGTGCCACATTCTCAGTCCTCATCTTCCTACTATTAAACATCTTACTATTTCTAACACAGAAAGGCTTTAGGATGCAAATTGGCTTATTGCTGTTTTATAAAAACTTGTATTTCCTGTTCAAAAATGCTTTTAAAAGGAACATTAAAACAGATTTTATGTACTTCGTTAAGTACATGAAATCTGTATCTATTCATCAACAGGGAGGCAAGAACTGTGAAAAATAGAACACTGCAACACTTACCGGCTCTCCACTCGCGGCTCCTTCTCAGCTGTCAGGCACACTGTCCCTACCCTCAGCATATTCGTACCAATACAAAAGAAAGGCATGCGATCGGAACAATGCACCTGTCAGCTGAGAAGGAACCAAGAGTGGAGTGTTTGTAAGGTAAATGTTGCAGTGTTCCCCAGGTAGGAATAAGTGTTCTCACCTCCCTGTGAATAATAGAAACAGATTTCACTTACTTAAAAAAAATACAGATAAAGGGCATGTAAACCCTTGAAAAAAATTTTTTTTATATAACATTCCCCCTGTCCCATCCGCTATATTTTTATTATTAGAAAGTGCCCCAAACTTTACTTACCTTCCCTCTTTCCTCCGCCGCACTGCCAGGCCCTCTGCTTGTGAGAAAATGCAAGCAGAGGGGCGGGACCGGCAGTCGCGTCTGTGATTGGCTGAGCGGCGGAGGAAAAAGGGAAGGTAAGTAATGTTTGGGGCACTTTCTAATAATAAAAATATAGCGGTTGGGGCTGGGGGGACAGGGGGAATGTTATATGTAAAGGGTTTTATGCTAGGGGGAGGGAATCCTAATCGGGAGGGAGAGAACGGCTACAGTACGCATGCCAAACTTCTCCCGGAGGCCAGATAGGAGGCAGAGACCAATATGGGCTCTGCTATCCTCCTGTTGGGCAGTTTTTGGGACTTTGGGGGGGGGGGACTACAGGAGAACCATTTGGGGCGGGGTGGTGGGGTAAGGATGTTGTGGGGGTGGGGGGGGGGGCGGGGGGTGGGGGGGGGATTATAGTTTTGGGGGTGGACATGCCCTTTAAGCAGGGGAATAAGGATAACCATAGCAGGTACTATGGGGTACAGAGCCAAAGGGAGCCTTACCAGGTCCCCTGCTGGCATGTCCACCTTCCTAAAAAAAAAGGTTACCTTGCGAAGTTCAGCCCCAGAAACCCTGTTTGTTTTAATTAAACAATGCTCAGATCAGATATTCAACTTACAAAACCACAACTCCTCTCTTCATCCTGGTTAAGGTCGTCAGTCACAGCTGTGATTGTAATGTTACAGCTAATGTGTTTTTGTTACAGAAAGAGCCTCCTCTGTGAGGTTTTGGGGTTCAGTAAGTGGAATATCTGAGCCTGGGAGCATCTTAGAAAGGTTTAAAGGGCATCTTATTCTCGAAAAATAGGTTATTTTATATTGACCATAACTGTAAACTATAATTCTTCCCAACCACCATTGTTGATCTGCCCAGAGCAGGATTATCCACATATCCTACGCACCTGCCTAGGGCCCAGGAAACTTATGGGGGCCCAGCTTCAGGAACAGTAACAATATTATAGACTATACAATATATGTAGCAGAAAAAGGGGCCCTAAATGATGGCCCTGCCTTGGGCCCCATATGATCATAATCCATCTCTGGATCTGCCCCCTATTTCTTTAGATATCCAATCTAAAACTTCAGTTGTCAATCTACAACTTTCAGTTGTCAATCAAGTTCATTGCTCTCAAAAGCTATTCTTCTGCGGGTACTTTTACTGTAGCTAGAATGGTGACAGAGTTTTGACAGTTGGAATGCTGTATGCAGGCTTGACAGTTGCTTTCAAGAAAAAAAAACATCTAAAAAGTCAGGTCGGATGGAAGTGGGAGTGGTTAAAAGAGGGAGGGGACTGACAACACTGGCTAATGAACTGGAGGGCTGGCTGGTAAATGATCTGAAGGAGAAGTTTCCTGTTCCTTGCCCATGTTAGAGCTATACGTGTGTACTGTGCCTTTCAAGCATGTAACTTACTAATAGCCTCTGGGGCAGCCCACATTTTTCATTGGAGACCAGCCCGGGGGGCATTTGCCCCTCAGCCTACTGAGCCAGTCCTCCCCTGTATTCAATTATAGATTAAGATGAGGCAAAGTTGTTTTTTCAGTATAGTGTCCCTTTAAAGGGAAAGTTCAGTACAAATACTGCTTTCAAATATGCTTTCAAGAAAAAAAAAAAAACATTTTTTCATCTCAAATGACCTTACCAATACTGACCTACCATTCAATATTTTGTCTGCTTCCAAAATAGCGACTTCCTGTTTCCAGGACCCCTAATATATCTCTACTAAGCAACTGAATCAACCCAGGGTGCTAGGTCAAGGGCAAGCACAATAGTTTCTGAGTAGGTTTGACCCATTCAACAGCCAATCAGTAGAAATTACTGTTAGGGACATTCCAAGGAAGAGTGCATTCTGGGAAGAAGGACTGTTACAAAACCTAAAATGTCATTAGTGAGCTGAGAATAGCATGGCATAGAAAAGGGTATGAAATCAACTCATTTTTTAAAATAGAGGAAAATATGTAGAATAACTAGGTATGCATAATATAAACTAATGATTAAAAAAATAATTATATTTTCCACTGAACATTACCTTTAAGTAAAATGAAAACTGGATTTGTGGGGTTGAACTATGTTAGGTAAAGTTTTTCTTAGGAGGGTAGACATGCCCTGTCCAAAAAAACCTGACTGCAGTTTGGCTGGGCTGGTTTGAACTGCACCAAACTGTTTTTTTATGTGGGTTGGAGGCCCATTTAAAATATTTGTATGGGCCCTGTGATTTCTAGCTATGCCCCTGCAGTTAAGTGTCCATTTAAAGACAGAAGACATGGTTAGAAAAGTGCATTTGTAGCAGCCAATTAAACATGCTGATCTGGTAGTCTGTATTTCTGCTTTAAATTTAAGTAGCACAATCAGTAAGTTATATCTAAAAGATTATTCAATAGCACATAATAGTTTAGTTTATTGTCTGTTTATCATTTGTTTTAAAACCGTAAGTAAAGCGTTAGCAACTGTTACAAAGGAAGCCCATGAGAACATAAAAACTGCTTACAAATGTAGCAGGCGGTGGATTTTAAACCAGAATTTGAAGGTATCTGTTTTAACCCCTGCCAAGTCGCTGCCTTCCACAACTGTAGAAGATTCCATTAAGCTCAATTTTTACCATTTAAAAATGTTAGTTTAACCTTTCCTGCATTTGTATGTCTTTGTAAGGTCACTCACCTCTGCAAATAGGCACATTAGAACTCCATTTTCCTTCAGCTGTGCAAAATATTGATGTTTCACCAATAAGTGCCAAACCTTTGCTGCATTTATAGCTGACTGAATCCTGGTAATTGTATTCTTCTTTTGCAGGTTGAAAAGTCCCATCAGAAAAGGGATCAGGTGGTGCACATGTCTGGGCTGTAGTGAAGGGAAAAACATTATTCAGAAAGAACACTAAGGAGAAGGATAGTCAAAAATTACTTTTTGTTAAAATGATGGTCTACAAAAAAAAATGGGTTATAAATATTTATATTTGCTTATATCTACTGAGACCTTTCACTAAATTGCAAAGCAGTCTTTTGACACAAATATACTCAACAAATTTACCTTATGGGTACTTCTAGTTTGAAACTACTTTTTTCTGTTTATTGCCCATGTTTAGCTGAACCAATCAGTCCAGTTTACTTTATATTCTTTCAGACAAATTATATATAATTTTCAGATAAATTACCCAATATAAGATTCACCTGATATCAGTGTCCTAAAAGTTCTAAAATTCCCATCATTTCAGGTTTACATTAAGTGTGCTAAAAGTGTCACTGTTTGGATCTGTTCTGAACACTTTAGAAGTAGTATTTACCTAATGACACTGTCACAGAAGACCTTACAAGGAGAATTTTTTAGAATTACAGTTGTGTGTTGGACATTGGGGAAATTTTCACTGACAAATAAGATTTTAATATGAATCATTTGTATCGCTCTTTTGTACCTTTATTGTAGAAACTGGTTTATTAACTTCATATCATGCACCTTTCACTTTAGAATATTTTTTATCTAAGGGATTTTAACCTACCACTGTTTTTATATTATGATACATATTAGTAAATGTTTCTATAAATAGATTTGCACTAGCACTTTGTTATTGTTTTAGAAATGGCAAATCTGCATAAAGATTATAATACAAGAAGATTCTCTATACATTGGATCTATGTGGATCATATGAGATGGAAGCCCGCAGTGATATTATTTGACTTTTTCTTTGGTTGCACTGATTGGTTGCCTTTAATTTTGTTTTCTTTATGTGTCTGTAGGGATACAGTAAATCCTCTTTCTTTTCCTATCCTTCCTACTTCTGTTGGCCAGCAAAATCACCTTTATCTTTTCTTGATTCTTGCTTTCCCTTTCGCCTATCCTACACAGCGATGCAAAACAACTTTGTTTTCTACATGGCAATGCTAGGGTTAATAGCCATGCCGAATCTGTTCAGATTGCAGGCAATTAAGCATTTAAACATGTTTTCATTTTACAATGTTTGCAATGCATTAAAGATAACCATTACAATTTGTACAAATGTTATTTAAACTTTAAAGCATACAGTGATGTATACAATGAGTTTATACAAGAAATGGTTTTTATGCACACTTTTGCAGTTTGTTTAAGCACATAGGGGTCTTAAGCTGGGTACACACAGTAACGATAAAGCGTCGATACTGTCGGATCCGATGGTATCGGGGCTTTATCGTTATGTGTGTACCTTCGTTTCCCGAACAAGCTTGTGGCCGCCGAACGATTGGGTCGGCCTAATGCTCGTTTGGGAAAGACCGAAAATTTTCATCGGCCGCGCTAGACTACTTATAGAGGAGTCTAGCGCGGCAGATAGAAACACACAGTCCCGAGCGTTCTCCCTATGAGAACGCTCAGGACTGTGTGTATGCAGATCCTTGCAGATCCTGTCTGTCATCTTTCAATGATCTATACTGTGTGTACCCAGTTTTAATGACTGTCAGATGTGCACATAGATCTGCTAATGTTGTTTGTAAGATGATTATTTGATTTGTAAGATGTTTTCCTTTTAATTGCACAGACTTTTTAAAATCTGTATGTAACAATAGATCCTTGTTATGGTTAAAGGTATTTTGTATTATTTTTGATAATTGTATTATTTCCTATGCAAAGCATGCTGGGAGACCTTGGATATAAAAAGCTGCTCCCAGGCAGCCCAAGTCAGTCTTGTTTTGGACTGTAACAAGGAAAGACCTGTGCTGCCTCTGGTATACCTGAGCTGTAAAACACTGCCAGTAGCCAATAAAAGTTATTTTTTATTTAATTCAGCAACTCATGCTCATCTTTGAAAAGAACCCTTCCACAGCTGCACACACTAATTGAGTTGGGTTATAAACATGTGTTTGTTATTGCTTGAGAAAGAATCCTTTGAGGTTCGAAACATATTGCAATAAAAGTTTTTTTCAGTCTTAGTACTGTTTGGAATCCCCCATCTATTCTTTTTATGTGACCTTACAAGGACCCCTTGTGGTGCTAAAAAAAAGGAACTCAAATAAAAAGAGTTGTCTATGATTTTAGCAACCTTGTGAGAAACTATTTATAAGATTGTAATCTTTATACAGTGGTGCATAGTGTGTAAATAAATATTTAACAAGCATACAGCTTAGAATATAGCTTACCATTTAAAAAAAAAAAATACATTTGGACCAATATTTCCTTAATGTTTAATTTTTTTTTTAACAAACTACCACACCTAAATAACAAGACACACATTCAAATATAAACTTTCAAAGTAACAGGCACAGATAACTTTTGGTAAAATATTGACATTGATAAAATATGAAGTACCGGTATTAAACAAATATTGTTTAATACATCATATTAAAATTTGTTGTTCCTAAAAGATTTACATCAAGATAAAGTTATATATCGAGTATCATTTGAAATTTCTAGGATTTTGTCTTGGCTCTCAGAAATAAAGAAAGAAATAGTGGGGGGAATGCTAGAAATGCAAATAACATTTAATGTTAAAATAGCATTATAAATATTGATTCAGTAAACACCTTACTGACAGACACTGAATCACTTTTTTTGTGGAGTTTTTATAGCCACAGTTGCTATTTTGTGCGTCTCTTTGTAATTTTCTACAAATGTAAAGTAGAAGATTTTCTGAATAATACATGTGCATTATATAAATGGTTTTGCTACTCATAATGAATACCCTGGATCACATTTTCAAATGCTGAAAGTGTTTAAGACAGGGTTCTTGATGACGTTTATAAAATTAAAAAAAGCAAATAAAAATTGCATTGTCACACTGAATAAAACCGCACACCAGTTTTTTTGCACAGATCTGAAAGATTGCCATTTTTTAGATGTTTTTGATTGAGGCATCTTACCCTAATTCTTCTTCCAGTCCTAACTTTAATGTACAGCACATGTTTTACAACCACAGAGGCCATTTTTCAAATGGCAGCCTAAAATAGCAATAAAAACCCTCATAAATAGAGTGTCTACATATTTAACACCAGCTTTGGGAGAAATGACCGCATAGTAATATTTTCCTTTTATTAGGAATTATTAGATTATAATTGTATACAATGCATTTTAAAATAACCTTCGCAATTAGGATAAACGTCGGACCACGTTCCACTTATGCCACAATATCTAGAATTTTGTTTACTTGTTGATCTGTACCTAAAAGAGAAACAAGATTAAGTGAAAAATGCTAATTTCAGAAAAGACAAAACTAAAACTTAACAAATATGCTGTGTTCATAAGACCGATCCGGACGAATGAACGATCGATGTCGGTCGCGGCCACCCGCCCTACACCAGCGGATATTTTCAGCTGATCGACCAAAAGTGCCGTGAATCGGTCGGTTGGCCGAAAATATTGGCTGGTGTGTACCCAGCCTAACAGCGAATGTAAAAAAAATTACATTTAATAGGGTGGTAAAACAAAGAAGTTTCCAGAAGTCTGTATTTGCATATACTGAAGGGGAGCTACGATGCCTAATTCTCTTCCTATCTTATTTAATTTATTAGGGACGTAAAACAAAGAGGCCCTACTAACAAGCGAGTTTAGTGCCTGCTTGCCATTACTATAATTTATATATTATAAATAAAAATAAGTTATTTTCATTTTAAAAAATGTTAGCTAATAAAACACCCTTAATCCCCCAGCAAGACTAACAGCCATAATAAAAAAAATAAAGAGGAAAAAAGTCATCACTCTCCCACTTTTACTTTATGTATTTATGTACAGTATGCATGTAAAATTTTATTTATATAGCTCCACTTGGACAACATTCAGATACAAGTGGGGGGAGGGATAAAATGCTCAGAAGATTGCAGACAGTATTTCTATCTGTGCGCTTAGAAAATAAAATGTTGAGCTCTACACAATACAGTGCTTATATTTCAGTAGATTTGTGTGTGCGCCCCACTTAAGCCAGTGTGTGCAGCAGGGGCGTATCCAGGGTCTAAGAAGATCAGGGGCACTTTTGGGCACTTAGCGCGGCGCAAATTTTTAGGCCACGCCCTTTCTCCGCCCCAATTAGGCCACACCCACTATGTACTTATAGAGATTACCAAAAAGATACAGACAGATAGACAACCACAAACATAGACACACAGCCCGATAGTTATAAACAGACAGAAAGACAGTGAAATAGACAGACAGAGATCAGAGAGTTGGACACAAATTAATGACACAAAGACACAGTAAACTGGCAATTTCATTATGTACTGGTAGCAATTTGGTCATCAGTGGCGTATCTACGTAAAACATTAAGGGGCGCACGTTTGCCCCGAATGTTTAACTGACTGTGCCCCCTACAAAGTGCCCACGCCAACGTCCGATATATTCCCGGCTGCGCGAACCTCTGAGGCACGCGCGCCAGCCGGCGCACGCAATGACATCCTACCGGCGCGCCGATCTGTCACGAGCGCGCCGGCGGCGGCGCGAGTAGAGAAAATCGAGGACTCAAGGAGGGAGTCCAGATTTAGCAGATGCGTAGACTGGCAGCGTGGCAAGTGTAGAGCTAAAGCAGCTTAGCTATCAGATAAGGATAGATAGCAGCCAGTTAGATAGATAGCTGCAGAGCATACTAGATAGCAGTTAGGATAGATAGATAGATAGAAGATAGATGATTAGTTAGATAGATAGATAGATAGCACGAGATCGATAGATAGATAGATAGATAGATAGCAGAGTTTAGATAGAGATAGAGATAGATAGATAGATTAGTTAGATAGACAGAGAGTTTAGATAGATGATAGATAGGACAGTATGAGTGATAGTTAGATAGATAGAAGATCAGATAGGTAGATAGACAGCATGAGTTAGATAGATAGATAGCGTTAGATAAGATAGGCAGACAGATTAGATAGAGTAGATAGACGTTAATGTAGATAGAAGCAGTTAGATAGATAGATAGAGAGCATAGTAGATTAGTTTTTAGATAGATAGATTAGATAGCAGTTAGATAGATGATAGATAGCCAGTTAGATAATAGAACAGATAGCAGTTAGATAGATAGATAGATAGCCAGAATTAGGTCTAGATAGCAGTAGATTAGATAGATAGCCGAGTTAGATAGATAGAAGTTCGAGAGATAGGGTAGACAGAGTTCGGATGGATGGGTTAGGTAGCAGAGTTGGATGGATGGGTAGGTAGCAGAGTTGGATGGATGGGTAGGTAGCAGAGTTGGATGGATGGATAGGTAGCAGAGTTGGATGGAGGGTAGGTAGCAGAGTTGGAGGATGGGTAGGATAGCCAGAGTTGGATGGATGCGTAGGTAGCAGAGTTGGATGGATGGATAGGTAGCAGAGTTGGATGGATGGATTAGGATAGCAGATTGGATGGTGGAGTAGGATAGCAGAGTTGGATGGATGGATGGATAGGTAGCAGCAGTGGGATGGATGGACTAGGTAGCAGGAGTTGGATGGATGGATAGGTAGCAGAGTTGGATGGATGGATAGGTAGCAGAGTTGGATGGATGGATAGGATGCAGATCTGGAGTGGATGGATAGGGTAGCAAGAGTTGGATGGATGGATAGGTAGCAGAGTTGGATGGATGGATAGGTAGCAAGTTGGATGGATGGATAGGTAGCAGAGTTGTCGGGATACGGTCGGAGTGGATGGCAGTAGCAGAGTTGGATGGATGGAATAGGATCATAGACAGAGTTGGATGGTTGGATAGGTAGCAGGGAAGGTGGTAGGTAGCGAGTGGATGGATGGATAGGTAGCCGAGTTGGAGGATGGATAGGTAGCAGAGTGGATGGATGGATAGGTAGCAGAGTGGATGGATGGATGGTAGGTAGGCCAGGGTTAGGCATGGAATGGATGGATGAGCAGAGTTGGATGGATGGATGGATAGGTAGCAGAGGTGGATGGATGGATGGTAAGGAAATAGCAGAGTTGGATGGATGGATAGGTAGCAGAGTTGGATGGATGGATGGGATAGGTACAGAGTTGGATGATGGATGGATAGGTAGCAGAGTTGGATGGATGGCTGGATAGGTAGCGGAGAGTTGGATGGATGGATGGAATAGTAGCCAGAGTGGATGGATGGATGGATAGGTAGCAGAGTTGGATGGATCTGGAATGGATTAGGGGTAGCAGAGTTGGATGCGATGGGGCATAGGTAGCAGAGTTGGATGGATGGATGGATAGGTAGCAGAGTTGGAATGATGGGAGGAGGGTAGCCAAGTTGATGTGGATGGATGAGAGATTGGAGATCGCGATAGCGTAGCAGAGTTGGGGATGGATGGATATGGTAGCAGCAGGTTGGATGGATGAGGATAGGTTAGCAGAGTTATGGATGGAGTGCAGAGGTAGGATGGAGGATAGCGAGATCGTCTGGATGGTAGATGCAGGATGGATGGATGGATACGGTAGCAGAGTGGGATGGATGGATGGATAGGTAGCAGAGTTGGATGGTGATAGGATAGGTAGTGAGAGTGGAGGGATGGATGGACTAGGTAGCAGGTTGGATGGATGGATGGATTAGGTGCAGAGTTGGAGGATGGAGGATAGGTTTAAGCAGAGTTAGGATGGAGGATGCGATAGAGTTAGCAGAGTTGGAGGAGGAGGGAGTAGGTAGCAGAGTTGGATGGATGGATGGATAGGTAGCAGGTTGGATAGGATGGATGGATAGGTAGCAGAGTTGGATGGATGGATGTGGTTGGATAGGCTAGCAGAGTTGGGGGATGGATGGATAGGTAGCCAGAGTTCGGATCGGAGTGATGATAGGTAGCAGAGTTGCGATGATGGAGGGATCGAGATAGGTAGCAGAGTTGGATGGATGGATAGGTAGCAGAGTTGGATGGATGGATGGATAGGTACGCGAGAGATATGAGAGGTAGGAGTGGATGGTGAGTGATAGGTAGCAGAGTTGATGGTGGATGGTATAGAAGATTGGCATAGGATAGCGAGAGACGCTGTGGATGCATGCAGGTAGGATGGATGGATGGGATGGGATAGGTTAGACAGAAGCGTGGAGGATGGATGGATGGATAGGTAGCAGGGTTGGATGGATGGATGGATAGGTAGCAGAGTTGGATGGATGGATGGATAGGTCCGCAGAGTTGCGGATGGATGGATCAGGTAGCAGAGTTGGATGGATGGATGGATAGGTAGCAGAGTTGGAGGGAGGATGGATACGGTAGCAGAGTTGGATAGAGTAGAAGGCAGAGATCCATGTAGAAAATACAGAAGGTACTCCTGGCCAAAGAGTGATGGGCAAGCTATTGACTACAAGCCTGAACACAACAGTAAGTGTATAAAATGACCACCATGATACCAGAACATAATGAAAAGTGCCAGTTTACCGTAGTCTTTGTGTCATATATTGTGTACCATCTCTGGATCTCATGTCTTGTATTTAACTGGCTTCTGTTTTTATAACTACCGGGGCTGTGTTGGTCTAGTGTTGTGGTTGTCTATCTGATCTGTATTTTTGGTAATCTCTATAAGCTACATAGTGGGTGTGGCTAATTGGGCGGAGAAAAGTGGGTGGCCTAAAATTTGCGCCGCGGCTAAGTGCCCAAAGTGACCCTGATTTCTTAGACCCTGGATACGCCCATGATGCCAACACTGGTTAAGTGGGGCGCACACACAAATTACTGAAATTAAGCACTGTATTGTGTAGAGCTCAACATTTATTTTCTAAGCGCACAGATAGAATACTTCTGCAATCTTCTGAGCATTTTATCCCTACCCCCACTTGTATTGAAGTTTGTCCAAGTGGAGCTATATAAATAAATTTAAATGCATAATGTACATAATACATAAAGTAAAAGTGGGAGAGTGATGACTTTTTTTCCTCTTTATTTTTTTTATTATGGCTGGTAGTCTTGCTGGGGGATTAAGGGTGTTTATTAGCTAACATTTTTAAATGAAAATAACTCTATTATTTTATTTATAATATATAAATTATAGTAATGGCAAGCAGGCACTAAACTCGCTTGTTAGTGGCGGCTCTTGTTTTACCTCCCTAATAAATAAATAAGATAGGGAGAGAATTAGGATCGTAGCTCCCCTTCAGTATATGCAAATACAGACTTCTGGAAACTTCTTTGTTTTCCACCCTATTAAATGGAATTTTTTTTACATTCGCTGTTAGGCTGGTACACACAGCCAATATTTTCGGCCACCGACAGATTCACGGCACTTTTGGTCGATCAGCTGAAAATATCCGCTGGTGTAGGGCGGGTGGCCGCGACCGACATCGATCGTTCATTCGTCCGGATCGGTCTTATGAACACAGCATATTGTTAAGTTTTAGTTTTGCTTTTCTGAAATTAGCATTTTTCACTAATCTTGTTTCTCTTTAGGTACAGATCAACAAGTAAACAAAATTCTAAATATTGTGGCATAAGTGGAACGTTGGTCCGACGTTTATCCTAATTGCGAAGGTTATTTTTAAAATGCATTGTATACAATTATAATTAATAATCCTAATAAAAGGAAATATTACTATGCGTCATTTCTCCCAAAGCTGGTGTTAAATATGTAGACACTCTATTATGAGGGTTTTTTGCTATTTAGGCGCTGCCATTTGATGGCTCTGTGGTTGTAAAAACATGTGCTGTACATTAAAGTTAGGACTGGAAGAAGAATTAGGGTAAGATGCCTCAATCAAAACATCTAAAAATGGCAATCTTTCAGATCTGTGCAAAAAAACTGGTGTGCGGTTTTTTCCGTGTGACAAGCAATTTTTATTTGCTTTTTTTATTTATATAACGTCATCAGAAACCTGTCTTAAACACTTTCAGCATTTGAAAATGTGATCCAGGGGATTCATTAGAGTAGCAAAACCATTTATATAATGCACATGTATTATTCAGAAAATCTTCTACTTTACATTTGTAGAAAATTACAAGAAGACACATACAAACAAATAGCAACTGTGGCTATAAAAACTCCACAAAAAAAGTGATTCAGTGTGTTGTCAGTAAGGGTGTTACTGAATCAATATTTATAATGCTATTTTAACATTAAATGTATTTGCATTTCTAGCATTCCCCCCACTATTTCTTTCTTTATTTCTGAGAGCCAAGACAAAATCCTAGAAATGTCAAATGATACTCGATATATAACTTATCTTTTGAAATCTTTAGGAAACAAATTTTAATATGATGTATAAACTATTTGTTATACGACTTCAATTCAATGTCAATATTTACCAAAAGTTATCTGTGCCTGTTACTTTGAAAGTTATATTTGAATGGTGTTCTTGTTATTTAGGTGTGGTAGTTTGTTAAAAAAAAAAAATAAAACATTAAGGAATATGTCCCAATGTATTTTTTTTTTTTAAATGGTAGCTAATTCTAAGCTGTATGTTGTTAAATATTTATTTACACACTATGCACCACTTATAAAGATTACAATTTATAAATAGTTTCTCACAAGGTTGCAAAATCATAGACAACTCTTTTTATTTGAGTTCCTTTTTTTTAGCACCACAAGGGGTCCTTGTAAGGTCACATAAAAAGATAGATGGGGGATCCAAACAGTACTAAGACTGAAAAAAACTTTTATTGAATATGTTTCGAACCTCAAAGGATCTTTCTCAAGCAATACAATAACAAAACATGTGAAGCATACCTTATAACCCAACTCAATTAGTGTGTGCATATGGAAGGGTTC
Organism: Hymenochirus boettgeri; assembly: GCA_019447015.1. Classification (NCBI taxonomy): domain Eukaryota; kingdom Metazoa; phylum Chordata; class Amphibia; order Anura; family Pipidae; genus Hymenochirus; species Hymenochirus boettgeri. The sequence goes on along the minus strand of CM033470.1, from coordinate 117,606,056 downwards.
TTTTCAAAGATGAGCATGAGTTGCTGAATTAAATAAAAAATAACTTTTATTGGCTACTGGCAGTGTTTTACAGCTCAGGTAACCAGAGGCAGCACAGGTCTTTCCTTGTTACAGTCCAAAAGAAGACTGCCTGGAGCAGTTTTTATTCCAAGTCTCCCAGCATGCTTTGCCAGGAAATAATACAATTATCAAAATAATAACAAAATACTTTAACCATAACAAGGATCTATTGGTACATACAGATTTTAAAAAGTCTGTGCATTAAAGGAAAAAATCTTACAAATAAATAATCATCTTACAAACACATTAGCAGATCTATGTGCATCTGCACAGTCATAAAACTGGTACACACAGTATAGATCATTGAAAGATGACAGACAGGATTGCAAGGATGCATACACACAGTCCCGAGCGTTCTCATAGGGAGAACGCTCGGGACTGTGTGTTTCTATCTGCCGCGCTAGACTCCTCATAAGTAGTCTAGCGCGGCCGATGAAAATTTTCGGTCTTTCCCAAACGAGCATTAGGCCGACCCAATCGTTCGGCGGCCACAAGCTCGTTCGGGAAACGAAGAGTACACACATAACGATAAAGCCCCGATACCATCGGATCCGACAGTATCGACGCTTTATCGTTACTGTGTGTACCCAGCTATGTGCTTAAACAAACTGCAAAAGTGTGCATAAAAAACATTTCGTGTATAAACTCATTGTATACATCACTGTATGTTTAAAGTTAATAACATTTGTACAAATTGTATGGTTATCTTTAATGCATTGCAAACATTGTAAAATGAAAACATGTTTAAATGCTTAATTGCCTGCAATCTGACAGATTCGGCATGGCTATAACCTAGCATTGCCATGTAGAAAACAAAGTTGTTTTGCATCGCTGTGTAGGATAGGCGAAGGGAAAGCAAGAATCAAGAAAAGATAAAGGTGATTTTTGCTGGCCAACAGAAGAGGAAGGATAGGAAAAGAAAGAGGATTTACGTATACATCGACACATAAAAGAAAACAATTAAAGGCAACCAATCAGTGCAACCAAAGAAAGTCAAATATATCACTGCGGGCTTCCATCTCATATGATCCACAATAGATCCACATGTATAGAGAATCTCTTGTATATAATCTTTATGCAGATTTGCCATTTCTAAAACATAAACAAGTGCTAGTGCAAATCTATTTATAGAAACATTTACTAATAGTATCATAATATAAAAACAGTGGTAGGTTAAAATCCCTTAGATAAAAAATATTCTAAAGTGAAAGGTTGCATGATATGAAGTTAATAAACCCGTTTCTACAATAAAGGTACAAAAGAGCGATACAAATGATTCATATTAAAATTTATTGTCAGTGAAAATTTCCCCAATGTCCAACACGCAACTGTAATTCTAAAAAATTCTCCTTGTAAGGTCTTCTGTAGTGACAGTGTCATTAGGTAAATACTACTTCTAAAGTGTTCAGAACAGATCCAAACAGTGACACTTTTAGCACACTTAATGTAAACCTGAAATGATGGGAATTTAGAATTTTAGGACAATGATATCAGGTGAATCTTATATTGGGTAATTTATCTGAAAATTATATATAATTTGTCGAAAGAATATAAGTAAACTGGACTGATTGTTCAGCTAAACATGGGCAATAAACAGAAAAAGTAGTTTCAAACTAGAAGTACCCATAAGGTAAATTTGTTGAGTATATTTGTGGTCAAAAGACTGCTTTGCAATTTAGTGAAAGGTCTCAGTAGATATAAGCACAAATAAATATTTATAACCCATTTTTTTTTGTAGACCATCATTTTAACAAAAGTAATTTTTATTCCTTCTCCTTAGTGTTCTTTCTGAATAATGTTTTCCCTTCACTACAGCCCAGACATGTGCACCACCTGATCCCTTTACTGAGGGACTTTTCAACCTGCAAAAGAAGAATACCAATTACCAGGATTCAGTCAGCTATAAATGCAGCAAAGGTTTGGCACTTATTGGTGTGAAACATCAATATTTTGCACAGCTGAAGGAAAATGGAGTTCTAATGTGCCTATTTGCAGAGGTGAGTGACCTACAAGACATACAAATGCAGGAAAGGTTAAACTAACATTTTTAAATGGTAAAAATTGAGCTTAATGGCAATCTTCTACAGTTGGGAAGGCAGCGACTTGGCAGGGGTTAAAACAGATACCTTCAATTCTGGTTTAAATACACCGCCTGCTACATTTGAAGCAGTTTTTATGTTCTCATGGGCTCCTTTGTAACAGTTGCTAACGCTTTACTTACGGTTTTAAAAACATGATAAACAGACAATAAACTAAAACTATAGTGCTATTGAATAATCTTTAGTATAACTTACGATTGTGCTTACTTAAATTTAAAGCAGAAATACAGGACTACCAGATCAGCATGTTTAATGGCTGCACAAATGCACTTTACTAACCATGTCTTCTGTCTTAAATGGACACTTAACTGCAGGGGAATAGCTGAAATCACGGGCCCATACAAATATTTTAAATGGGCCTCCAACCCACATAAAAAACAGGTTGGTGCAGTTCAACAGCCAGCCCAACTGCAGTGGTTTTTTTGGACAGGGGCATGGTCACCCTCCTAAGAAAACTTACCTAACATAGTTCAACCCCACAAATCCAGTTTTCATTTTACTTAAAGGTAATGTTCAGTGGAAAATATAATTATTTTTTTAATAATTAGTTTATATATTGGCATACCTAGTTATTTACATATTTTCCTCTATTTTAAAAAATGAGTTGATTTCATACCCTTTCTATGCCATGCTATTCTCAGCTCACATAATGACATTTTAGGTTTTGTAACAGTCCTTCTTCCCAGAATGCACTCTTCCTTGGAATGTCCTAACAGTAATTTCTACTGATTGGTGTGGTGGGTCAAACCTACTCAGAAACTATTGTGCTTGCCCTTGACCTAGACCCTGGGTTGATTCAGTTGCTTAGTAGAGATATTAGGGGTCCGTGGAAACAGGAGTGCCTATTTTGGAAGCAGACAAAAATATGATGGTAGGTCCGTATTGGTAAGGTCATTGAGATGAAAATTTTTTTTTTTCTTGAAAGCATAGGTATTTGTACTGAACTTTCCCTTTAAAGGGACACTATACTGAAAAAACACACTTTGCTCCTCTTTAATCTATAATTGAATACAGGGGAGACTGGCTCAGTAGGCTGAGGGGCAAATGCCCGGGTGGTCTCGAATGAAAAATGTGGGCTGCCCCAGAGGCTATTAGTAAGTTACATGTTGAAGGCACAGTACAACGTATAGCTCTAACAATGGGCAAGGAACAAGGAAAACTTCTCTTCAATCATTACCAGCCAGCCCTCCAGTCATTATAGCAGTGTTGTCAGCCCTCCAGTTCATTGCCCAGGGTTGTTCAGTCCCTCCCTCTTTAACACTCCCACATCCATCCGACCTGACTTTTTAGATGTTTTTTTTTTTTCTTGAAGCAAACGTCAAGCCTCTGCATACAGCATTCCAACTGGTCAAAACTTGTCACCATTCTAGCTACAGTAAAAGTACCCGCGAGAAGAATAGCTTTTGAGAGCAATGAACTTGATTGAAAACTGAAAGTTGTAGATTGACAACTGAAAGTTTAGATGGATTCAAAGAAATAGGGGCGGCATCAGAGATGGATTATGGATCATATGGGGCCAACGGCAGGGCCATAGTTATTTGGGGCCCTTTTCTGCCTACATATATTGTATAGTCTATAATTGTTACTTCTGAAGCTGGGCCCCCATAAGTTTCCTGGGCCCTCAGGCAGGTGCGTAGGATATAGTGGATAATCGGCTCTGGGCAGATCAACAATGGTGGTGTGGGAAGTATAGTTTACAGTTATGGTCATATAAAATAACCTTTTTTTCGAGAAATAAGATGCCCTTTTAAACCTTTCTAGATGCTCCCAGGCCTCAGATATTCCAATACTGAAACCCAAAACCTCACAGAGGAGGCTCTTTCTGTGAACAAAAAACCATTAGCTGTTAACATTACAATACACAGCTGTGACTGACGACCTTAACCAGGATGAGAGAGGAGTTGTGGTTTTGTAAGTTGATATCTGATCTGAGCATGTTTAATTAAAACAAACAAGGTTTCTGGCTGAACTTCGCAAGGTAACCTTTTTTTTTAGGAGGGGGACATGCCAGCAGGGGACCTGGTAAGGCTCCCTTTGTATTCTGTACCCCATGAGTACCTGCTATGTTATCCTTTTTCCCTGCTTTAAAAGGGCATGTCCACCCCCAAAACTATAATCCCCCCCCAGCAATGGCCCCATGATGTTAGTGAATAAAATCCTTACCTCACTCCCAGCTCCATATGGTTCTCTGTAGTCCCCCCCCCCCCCAAAGTCCCACAGGAGGATAGCAGAGCCCATTGGTCTCTGCTCCTATCTGGCCTCTGGGAGAAGTTTGGCATGGCGTACTGTAGCGTTCTCTCCCCTCCGATTAGACCTCTCCCCCTACATAAAACCATTTACATATAACATCCCCCTGTCCCCCCAGCCCAACCGCTATATTTTTATTATTAGAAAGTGCCCCAAACTTACTTACCTTCCTTTTTCCTCGCCGCTCAGCCAATCACAGACCGACTGCGGTTCCGCCTCTGCTTGCATTTTCTCACAAGCAGAGGGCCTGGCAGTGCGGCGGAGAAAGAGGGAGGTAAGTAAAGTTTGGGGCACTTTCTAATAAAAAATATAGCGGTTGGGACAGGGGGAATGTTATATAAAAAATTTTTTTCAAGGGTTTACATGCCCTTACTCTGTATTTTTTTAAGTAAGTGAAATCTGTTTCTATTATTCACAGGGAGGTGAGAACACTTATCCTACCTGGGGAACACTGCAACATTACCTTACAAACACTCCACTCTTGGTTCCTTCTCAGCGACAGGTTGCATTGTTCCGATCGCATTTGCCTTCTTGTATGGATGAATATGCTGAGGGTAGGGACCGTGTGCCTGACAGCTGAGAAGGCAGCCGCGAGGGGAGCCGGTAAGTGTTGCAGTGTTCTATTTTCACGTTCTTGCCTCCCTGTTGATGAATGATTACAGATTTCATGTACTTAACGAAGAGTACTATAAAATCTGTTTTAATGTTCCTTTTAAAAGCATTTTTTGAACAGGAAATACAAAGTTTTTAAAACAGCAATAAGCCAATTTGCTCATAAGCCTTTCTGTGTTAGAAAATAGTAAGATTGTTAATAGTAGGAAGATGAGGACTGAGAAGTGTGGCACCATAATTAATGGGGATAAGTTAGTTACGAGGATGGCGTTAAAGCAAATGTTTTCCTCTGTATACAATAGAAGATCCAGTACAGATATCAGTATAGTAGCAAACGGGTATAAAAGCATTCATTGGAATTGGAAAAAGGCTGATGCTATTCCAATATTCAAAAGGGTAGTGTTCACCCGTGGGTAATTACAGGCCTGTAGTTTAACTCAGTGGTAGGGAAGATCCTGGAAAGTTTAATAAGGGATCATGTTCTAGAGTATGTTTCAAGGACTGACAATTATAAGTAGTAACCAGCATGGATTTAGGAGGAATAGATCTTGTCAAACTAACTGCTTGGCTTTTGAGGAAGTGAGTAGAAATTTAGACTGTGGCATAGCAGTAGATCTAGTTTACTGGATTTTACAAAGGCTTTTGATACAGTCCCCCATAGGTGACTAATGTATAAGCTAGGTCTGTTGGTCGGGGAGGCACATTTTACGGATAGAAAATTGGTTATGAATAGATGCAGGAGTAGTTCTTAATGGGGCTTCTCATTATGGACTAAAGTACTAAGTGGGGTGCCAACAGGGTTTCTGGGTTGGGGCCGCTTCTTTAATCTATGTTATTAATGATTTGGCAGTGGGATTGTCAGCAAGGTTTTGAGTTTGCAGATGACAAACTTTGTCGACCATAAACTTCAGAGGATGTGCAATCGTTGGAGGGGGATCTATTTAGATTGTCACATTGGCTGCTAAGTGCGATAAGATTCAATGTTAGTATAGTATAGTATAGTATTTGAGGTGTGAATAAAGACATACGTCCATCCAGTCCAACCCATCTAGCATCTCCTCATTTCATGCCTAACTGTGGATCCAGAGGAGGCAAAAAAACCCACCAAATTATGAAGGGGGAGAAAAATTCCTTCCTGACTCAAGTGGCAATCGGAAATTTCCCGGATCAACTCTTACTTATGTATCAATACCAGTAACTTGTAACATGTTGATAAATGTAAGGTGATTGCATTTGGGACTGCTTATACTATAAATGGCACTGTGTTAAGTGAATCCTGTTGGAAAGGGAAGCAGCAGTGCCGCGCGGCACAGCCGGAGCCGCATGGTATTGTCTTGTATAAAGAGAGAGTATGGATTTCATGGGAGGAAAATGTTATTCTCCCTCTTACAAAGCATTGGTAAGGCCTCATTTGGAATATGCAGTGCAATTTGTAAATCCTGTATACAAAAAGGACATCTTTTGAAATGGAAAGGGTTCAGAGAAGGGCAACTATGAATTAGGTACATGGGGGAGCTTGAATATGAAGAGGAGAATGGAAAAGTTAAGAACATTGAAGAAAAAAGGTTTAGGCTTTAAGTTCGGAAAGGGTTTTTGTCACTGTGAGACGGTAAAGCTATGGAACTGTCGTCCAGGTGGACATTGCTATGGCAGGTTCTTGGTCAGTTTAAAAAAAAAAAAAAACAGTGGATAAGTTTCTGCAACAAGGAATGTTGCAAGTTACTGGTATTGATAACATAAAGTAGGAGTTGATCCAGGGAATTTCCGATGCCACTTGGAGTCAGGAAGGAATTTTCCCTTCATAAATTGGTGGGGGTGGGGTTTTTTGCCTTCCTTGGATTAACCAGTTGGGCTGAAATGAGGATATTGCTAGTTGGGTTGGACTGATGGACATATGTCTTTATAACTTCAATACTATACTATACTAAATGATGGAAGATACTATAGTGATTGATTGAAAGTGATTTTGTTTCTTCTTGTTACTTGTTAAAAAAGTACTTTTTCTTCAGAAATCTTTTAAAAACGCAAGTAAGATTATTCTGGAAGAAAAGACCCAAATTACCATTAAAAAAACAGATTGTAGTTTGGTCATGTCAAAAATTGCAATATTGTGTTTCTATTTATGGCAATCACGTGGCCTATTGAATGTGTGCACTTTTTTTTTTTTTTTTGAACTGGTGGCCAAAGCTATAATTTTAATGAGGTGGTTGTTCACCTTATATTTTATTCACAGACCGATCAATTAATTTAGCTTGAAGAGCCATATTGTTGTTCTATATCTTCTTTTTCTTTTTCCATTATTGTGCTTTTTTTGGACTGTATCTCCCCCAACAGTTTTCAACTAGAGACATAAATTTGGTAGAGAATTTTTTTCCCCATTGACTCGATGGAACAATCACAAATGTGGACAATTCAAGGTTTTCAGGGTCAGGTTATGGTCGTAAACCAAAACACCGATACCCCCAACCTCACACAGACACAATATAGACACCTACTGACCTACCCTTCTTTTCCGTGGCACGACATATTTTCTTTAACTTATATTTAAAGGGCATGTCTACCCTTAAAAATAAACTTTTGCCCTATAATGTATATCTTCCCCCAGCCCACAACCATATAAAAATTTAGAAAAGGCCCCGATATTTAACTTACCTCCATCTCTCTTCCGACGCCCGGCCTTCCTGCTTGCAGGACACTGCAAGCAGGGGGCGGGACCAGCAGCCGCGTCCGTGATTGGCTGAGAGGCAGCCAATCACGGACGCGGCTGCCGGCTTCTCAGAATGCAGGGGAGAGAGGGAAGGTAAGTAGAGTTCGGGGGTCTTTTTAAAATATTTTTTAGCGGTTGGGGCTGGGGGAAGATATACAAATATGGGCAAGGGGTTTTATGTTGGGGAGGGGATCGACAAAATGGGGAGGGGAGAATCGGCTGCAGTAGGCATGCAAACTTCTCCCCGGTGTCAGTCAGGAGGGCAGGTCCTATATGGACTCTTCTATCCTCCTGGTGGGCAGTTTTTTGGGACTTTGGGGGGGGACTACAGGAGAACCATATGGAGCGGGATGTGGGTAAGGATTTTATTACACTACATGATGGGGCCATTACTGGGGGGGATTATAGTTGGGGGTGGTCCTGCCCTGTAAAGTATATATTTGTGTTGTACTTTTACTTTAATTCATATCGCAAGTAACATTATAATTACATTATCCAAGAAGGTTTTAGAATGCAGTCCATAGTTCATTCTTGAATGTCCAATTATAGATTGAAGGGGCCCCAACTTGAAGGGTAATATAGTCTAAAAATCAATTTTGTTCATCCATAAATTTATTTTTTAATTTCATGGTCATACATACAAAAACACCCCACCCACCCCCAATGACCGGTACACACACTTACCGATTCTCCTTCAATGTCCTGGCAGCCATACTTTAATGATCAAAAAGGTATTTACCCCAACCTAACACATGTAACACACACCAACTGACCTATGTTTAATTTATGTTGCGGCCATAATTAAAGGAAACTAGTCAAAATAATAATTTTGAGCAAACCTAAAAAAAAGTTAGCTTTCACCCCGCAACCTGACACAGGTACACCACCAAAGACCTACCCTACCCTAATTCCCAGGGCTGTTATATTACGGGTAAACTATAGTCAAAAAAAAAATTGAGCAATCATCAAAAAGTTAGTTTTTTTACTCCCCAACCTGACACACGTAACACACATTAACTGGCTACATTTTCAATTATGTGGCAAGTCCTAATTAAAGGATAAACTAGTCAAAAAATCATTTTGACCAATCTATCACCACAAAGTTACGTTGTTTTTTTTAACCCCCCCAAACTGACACAGGTACACACACCTACTAAACTGCCCTTTTATTCCATGGCAGCCATACTTTAAGGGTAAAGTACATGTGTAAAGTGGGCAGAGTCTAGGAGCTGATGGAGTAAGACGTTCATCCACTGTGCTTCTGAGTCATACAAACCGAGGCTAAACACAACAACATTTTGGCACTTACCTAACTTACAGAATCTAGCATCTGGAACAAAGACACGCGACCCAACAAAAGAAAGCTGCAGAGTTGCTTAGGACTAACGCGCCACACAGACAGACGGACACACACTTTCCTGCCAGCACCTTACAAGCCGCGCACAAGGAGCCAGATCTATACCCAGACCCGAATGATATGGCTGAAAGCCATCAACCGGGGAGAACCCCATGACGATTTTACAGACAACTCCTTGGGGCTATAAAGGATTCAAAAATGCCCTATGGCAGTCCTAGATGGGTGAAACGATATAAAAAACGGCACATTGCTCCTCCGCCATGACATCTAAAATAAGCACAGAATGGGTGAGCTGAGAGGACTGGTTACCTCACAAGCACAAACTATCTTGGACCTACAACAGCACAAAAAGTAAGTTGGCTGATCTTGAAAAACGCTCGCGGGAGGCAGAATATACGGTTTTTGGCTTCCCGGAGGGTGCCAACGGCGCTGCCCAGTTTCTGGAAGGCTGGATTCACTACTGGTTTATGTAGCCGAAATGTCTCCACCACTGGCAATTTAAAAGGGCATACAGGGTCCCGGCAAAACCCCCGCGCTAGGAGCAAAAACAGAGTCCCTAATCACCCACTTTCTTAATGCACGGGACAGAGATGCTCTCTACGCATGGCATGGGAAAAGTGGATCTACAATTAAAAACACCAGCTTTAAAACTTTTCTGGACTTTTCGTTGGAGCTACAAAAGAAACGCGCCACCTTTTGAGGTCAAGAAAAGGCTAGCCACCGCAGGAATATGTAATCCATGATGTAACCCAGCGAAGTTATGAATCCACTGGAGGGTCGGGTAAGGTTCTTCGAAAACCCCTCAGATGGCCTGTTGTGGCTGGACTCCAAATCACTGCTGGAGTGTTTCTAACCAACTCTTAGAAAACAGACCAGGTGGGACTTTCCAAAAGTCCTTCGGACCTCCTGATAGCTGAACTCCTGATAACCTCTGAAACCCCTATCCTAACCAAACAACTTTCAGGTACACACCATGATGAAGAGACTTGGGTAGCCCCCTCCCTCCCCTTGGCTCCTGTGCCTTTTGAACGTAATAAGGACTGTACACCAATCATGCCCTGTACGACATACATTGCCTGGAACCCTAGACACCCCCTCTAGCACAAACTCAGCCCTGTTTTCCAACCACCAAACTTCAAGGCCACTTCAACGCCATATTTGCTTAGTCTCTTAAGTAGCAAGAACTGAAAAGGTCTGCTCTCTTCCTAGACCGTCGCACTATATGGCCTAAGAAATTGGATGCCCCTTACAGAGCCTATTATAATCGACCCCCATAAAGATCTAGACTACAAACATAATATATCAATGGTGGAGCAGATAAAGAGAGCAACCCCACCAAATTCTTTATCTGACCATGGGGAAAGGACAAAGATATCCTTTTGCGTGAACTGGAAAACCCAACTATATTCTCTATTTTTATGTATATCATTGCCAAAAGTGTTTAAGCTAGCTATTATGATAAAGTATGGGAAATTTCCCCCAGTGCCAAACTACTTACCAGCTGCCAAACTACTCGCAAGATTAGCACACAGCCCCCAGGATCACAACGCGATTAAAAATATCCAAGCCCAAATATGGCTTAGTTCTAAAAAACCAGATATCTTAAATTGCTTCATAAAGTATTACCAATCTAACAAATTGCAACTAAATTCCGCAACACTCAACATAACCTCTACATGAAGTAAAATCACATTCCCCAAAACTACAACAAGCGGATAGTCTCTCCTTAGAAGCAGAAATCTTGCATCTGAACTCCAAAAAGCTCTAGAAAACACACAAACAGTAAAACACCCAGGCCTGGATGGGATCCCAGCTGATGTATACAAAAGGTTATGACGATATACACTTACCAGCACTCCTAGACACATTTAATGAGGCCCTCCAGAAGGGAACCCTTCCCGAAATCTATGTATAATGCACATATAACACTACCCCAAACCCGATAAAAAATCTACTTGACCCGCCTCCTATCATCCAATTTCAACTGTTGAACGCAGATTATAAACTACTAGCAAAAATCTGGCCAACCGTCTACAACAAGTTAGACATCCATCAACACCCTGACCAAACGGATCATCCCTGGGAAATCTACCTCAATCAACATTAGAAGAAAACATAATCAACACCCTAGTAGATCAATGATAACTCTGGATCCCGCAGTATGGTCTCCCTTGATGCTCCTAACATAATATAACCAACAAATTTAAAACCTGCAAAATCTTCCACTAAATCATCATTGGTAGAATCAACCTGGTGAGAAATCATAATATTACCCAAAGTATTTATATTCTCCAACACGTATGATATACATCCCAGATCTATCTTCTTTAAAAAACTGCAATGCCTATTAATCCCTTTTTATGGAAGGACAAAAAGAGCAAGAGTTAAAATCAAAACACTACGAGACCTAAAAAGGCAAGCAGGCTTGGCTACCAAATTTCAGATGTTTACTGTCGGCTGGTCAACTAAAATACTTTAAACTGGATAACACCCCGAAATACAAGATTAAATAAACCCCCCAGTACTAGTCCTATATATAACATGGAAGGCAGCTATTGGCATACCTTCCGACACCCCCTCTGTCTTCATAAATAGCCCAAAAATATGCTCTACAGGCCAGGGGCACTGAATTGCATAAACGGCAATATAAAATATGGATAAGGCACAAAAGGATCATCAATTATACGGATATACCCAAAGAGACCCATTGTGGCACAGCTAGAAATTCCCTCACCTAAACTCTCTCAATATTAATCATTCAATAGAACAAATTGGAGACACATTTTCCCAATATCGCCCAAAGATAACCAACGATACCTTTTCAGAATTCAAGCAGAGATTCAAAGTCTGAGACGAATTCTATTCAAATACTACAACTAAGATATTGTTTGATATCTGAATTCCAATGCTCCAGCATCCCGGTCTCCTGCAAACCCATTGGTAATATACTTATGCAAGAAGAAACAAGACACACATTTCCAACCCTTTATGCACACTATTAAACGCACAATAACCAGACAATAACATCTCCCTACTAGAAAAATGGTCTCGTCACATTCCTTCCATTACAACCCCAAGACTGGGAAGAATGTCAGACTCATACCAAGCAATCACACTCAGCCCCAAACAGGCCATGCAATTTATATTCTTCACCAGTCCTATATAACACCTCTCAGAAGATCTCGAATAAGCTCCAGATTCACTCAGAATGCCCCAAATGTAAACAAGATAACACAAACTTTGGCATATGATTTGGGCAGCCCCAGAGTACAAGATTCCTGGGGTAAAGTTTACACTACCTCTCAGGTATACTCCCCTTTCCAAATCCCCCTCAGACCCCAAACTATGTACTAAGAATAAGGAAGTAGAGGTCTGGAATAATACTCAACTCTAAAAAAGAAACCATTTTTACGCCAGATGAGTTATAACCTCCAAGGATGGCACCCACATCCTAACTCGCACATGGAGAACTCTAATTTCAACAGACTTCCCATGATCAACTGATCTATAAATGCAAAAGAGTTTGAACAAATTTAACAATATATGGATGACCTGGATGATCAATCTAGATGCTTCTAATCCCCTCTTGTCCCCGAACACGAATGTGACAAAAAAGCTTGAAAACCTAGGAATCTGATAAAGATGATACTCTAATATATGCCACACAACCCTTCCACTACCCTCTCTCACACTGCAACCGACTGCTTCCATAAACCATTCAATATATGATGTATGCCGTTTCATTACCTAATCCAAGTTACCCCTTCCCCTTATATCACTGATCATTAAGTAGATTTGTATCTGCATTAAAACATGGGTTATTGATAAATCACAATGTGCCCGACTTTTTAAGAAAATGAACAAATTATCTTCACTGATAATTCATATGGTAAATATACTATGTACACTGTATCTATGTAAAACTGAAACCTAGTGTGTATTAATAAATGAGTTTAAAAAAAAAAGTATTGTAGTAAAGTAAATAGCCTATTATACACATTAGTAAAGTTTAGATGGACCAGCATGTGTATGCCCTTACCCCTTTCACTGAGGAAGTCCAACTTCAAAACGATTCAGTAATAAGAGATAATAGGATTAACAAGCAGTTAATCACCGCAGGATGTGGTGGTTGGGTGCAAGCTGCCCCAGGACCCATCGCAAAAAGTCAAAACAGTATGAAACACACAAAAAGATGGCTGCGGCACAAGAAAACATAGGAAAGGCAGATGGATAAAATTCCAAAAAACTTCTGGTGACAGTTTTATATGTCAGACATACTTAGTAAACATCTATGACTAAGTACTTTCTGACGTATGAAACGTGTCAGGACAGAAGTGTGGAGTTCTAAGGATGCAATAACTTTTTTTTAAATTGTACCAGCTTTGCCTTTACATTGGATGATTTGTCAGAAACAAATTCTGATTGTCCAGAAAAAACATGGGCTACAAAATTATGGTAAGATAAAGGTAAACGATAACGGTTAGAATACTATGCATTTATGTACATGAAAGAAGTATTTATGTAACTAAGAAGGATTTCATGTTGTTGCCAGTACTACATCCCATGTTCTCTTCAAAGAGCCTGTGAGCATGTGCACCTATTGGCCACAACCCCCTGACCCCAAATTACTGTTTCTAGGTTACATGTTCTTGCACACCAATATTGGAAGTCCCTGATCAGACTTTAAAGCTGCTGTATCCGCAGTTCATTTTCTGTCGCTTAAATTGAAGATAGCCTACCAGAAACATACAAATAGCCGATTTTACGGCCATATTTTTTTAAAATTTATTTTTCATTCTGTTTCTCTAAATGGACCGTTTTGTCTTTTGTTAGGTTGGTAGACTTTAGCACCAAATGCCCCACAGCCCATAGGTTAAAGTTTCAAATCCACACTCAGAGAACTTCAATTCGGTTCATTTTAGACTATAGACTCAGTAAACAAGTTTCATGGAAAATAGGGGGGAAAAAAAAATATTTGGAAAGTTCCAATAGCAATTAAATAGCATGTTAACTTACGGCTCTGGGGAACACCTAGATATCCCAAAACTTGTTCAACACACTAACTTTTTCAAGATCGGACCAATTCGATGGCTTTGCATTCGAGGTTAGCAAACAGTAATGTCGAGGAGTTATTGACGAACTACAGTTCGTTGAGTGCGGCATTTGGAACCATCGAATTTGGTTATACGCCTAAAAGTAGCTTAGAGAGTTTAAGTCAAGGGTATATGTTTTGATAGAGCGCAAATATGCATTTAAAAAATGGCAGAGAAATATGCTAGAATAATAGTTCATAATACAAACTTCTGTTGAAAAAATACAATATTTTTAAAACCAAAAGTTTTCCTTGTAACCTTCCCCAACTAAAAAGGTGGATTATGAAGTCTGCCCCCTAGTGCCCCACATTAATTTCAAAAATTTATCCCAGCAGCCACTACAAGAGGGAGGTAAGATTCAGCTTTTTGATCTTTGTGAATGGGCTTTGTCTGTAGGACAATGTTGTTCTGAGAGATTATTTTTGGATTATAGTTGTGGTGAAGTTTAAGTGCAAATTACATATATTTTTAGGGTAAAAAAAGGAGCAGTTATTTTTTTCCATCTTAAGTTGACCTGACCATTCAGCATTTTTGTCTGTGTATAAAAAATAATTTCTAAAATACCTTATTCCTATCTGCAGACCTCTAATATAGGCCGTTATGGTCTTGTCCTTGACACCGCCCTGGGATAATTCAGTAGCCTCAGTAGAGATCTAGATCTTGACCCATCCAAAACAGCCTAATCAGTAGAATGTAGAATACTGTTAGTAACATTTCTAGATAGTGGAAATCTTGGTAGATAAGGACCGTTACAGAACTTGAAATGTCAAGCCTCACAGTGTCAACAGCTGTAAATAGCAAAAGTATTAATTCAACTATTTTTCAAAATGGAAGAGACTTTTTATTATACCTATTTATTTCAACATAACTAGTCAATTAAAAATAGCTTTTATAACAGTTATTGTAATAAAGGCAAAACTGTCAAGTATAAACTTGTTTTTTTTATTCTCTCTAGATGTTGAGTGGGAAAATCCAGTGTTGAAAAGGGGAGAAAACCTCTGGATTTCGTGGACCATACAGGCTTATTTTGCAGTTTTCATTTAATTCGTAAGATGGGTTATAAACTTGTAGGACTTCTGACATGTGACCCTGGTACTTCAACAATACCTGGGCTCTCCCTATTACCTGTGGTCGAGTAAGGTGTTTATACTTGCAGCATTGTGGCCTTTGATGATTATTTCTCTAAACTGCAAAAATGAAAACCATTAATTACAGAATCATTTCAAGAATGTAGAAATTTACCCTTTGTTCTCCTTTATATGTTATGCTAAACAAAATTATATGAATATTATTTTGATAATATGTTTATTATTTTAGAGATAACAACAAAGAAAAATGGGATAATCAAGGTTAATATAAATTCCATATTTTCTTCTCCCAGGGTGGTTGTAAATGTTTGCTGTGTCTGTAATAGGCATTACAGTCCTATAGATCGAATTACAATAGTCTCTTTTTAAATCGTTTTATGTTTTTCTAACCTTCTTGATAAAATAGTATGACCATAATGTATAAATTAGATTTAATGTTGAATCCCCCCCCCCTCCCTTTATATAGGAAAAACCTGGAATGGTGCTTGCGCTGTAATTGTGGGTAAGTCAAGATTTTTCAGAGCAAGCCATTAATAAATTCTTGCCTGCATTTCCATATAGACGTGCTGTTTTTTTTTTTGGACAGATATTTGAGTCGCTATTCGGCAAACATAATAAATTGTGTTAACACCTTAGCAGGCGATGTACCTAGGGTTTTAATGGGCTTTTTGACTATAATCTTTGGTTGACTATTGCTGCGTTTATGTACTAAAAAGTCTCCTTTTTGCATACGTTCTATAGCTTGCATTAAAGCTGAAGGTGGTTAACTCATTTGCATGTACGGAGAGCCGCAATCAGCTCATACATTGTAGTTATAAGGGCAGTGTTTTAATTTTTCTTAAATATTTTTTTAAAGGGCATGTGCCCCCCCCCCCCAAAAAAAAATCTATACTTTGCCCTTACCCCCAGTTCACAAAAACGCTTTATGGTACTCCGCTTAAGGCCTCACAACAAAACTTTTATTTGACAGAGCAGTAAAATCACTTCCAAGGAGTTGTATAACCATGGTAGTTAAAGCAATGGACCACTATGGATTACACTCTGGAAATTCCCACTAGAATTCCAAATCATATAAGAAAACAAGTTTTTCAGACTTTTCAAGATTTCTCTATTCTCTTATAAATGCCAGTGCCGGGCTGATAGTTCATGCCCTGTGTAGTACATCACTAAGTGATGATTTATCACAATATTAGGTGAATTGCTATGAAATCAAGAGTTTCTATTTAAAACTCTTGTGTAAACATGAGAAGCTCCTCTAAACTGTATGTGAACATACGGTTAAAAGTGGTGGAATAATAAAACAAATATTTGACTGTCTTATTTTTTAATTATAATAATTTTGCTGGTATTTATTTTTTATCATGGTCTTTATGAATCTTACAACAAAATATTTTTTCGCAGTTTTTCTTCTAGAACCAAAGGC
The DNA here is from genome assembly GCA_019447015.1 of Hymenochirus boettgeri. Classification (NCBI taxonomy): domain Eukaryota; kingdom Metazoa; phylum Chordata; class Amphibia; order Anura; family Pipidae; genus Hymenochirus; species Hymenochirus boettgeri. The sequence goes on along the minus strand of CM033470.1, from coordinate 117,589,370 downwards.
AGATGCTCTGATGATTCAGCTACCGTGCTCGCACTGGAAATACTTTTTTTTGATGGCCTGAAATTTTTTTTTGTACCCTTTATCATTAAAAAATCAAAAACGAAATATTGCAAGGATACATGTAAGCAGGGAGGAAAAAAGTGTTTTTTTTTTATAATATGGATAAGAAATACTAACTTTCAACCCCAATAAAATTAACACTAGGCTGGGTACACACCATACAAATATTTTCGGTCTGACTGACCGATAGTGCTGGTGTATGGTTGGTAGAAAATATTGAATGTATAGGTGGGGCGCGAACCGTATTTGTTCATCCAGTTAGGACGATGGGGATGGCCTGTTGGTATATTCACGGTGGTTCCCTAGGGGACCACACAATCAGTTGCAGAACTGGGCCGCCCGCAACAGACTGGTTCTTGGTCTCAGTACAAAAGTCCACCCTGTTACCCACCTTTATGTAAGTATACAGGTGACATCACTTATGACAGCTTTGTGTTGTGTAGATTAAGGAACACTTGATGAATAATTAGTATTTTTTTCAAATCCAGTTTATCGAACACCTATACTAACTGCCAGCAACTGGCAGTACCACGTCAGTGCTGTGTGCCCCTATTCGTGTTGAGAAATCGGCATAACTATAATCTACATGGCAATAAATGAGAGGATAGTTTGGCTATAAATGGTGCTTACTGTAACTTGCTACTCGTGCTGGAGAGAAAACCAACTGGTCCGAAAAATGGCATGTTCTTGTTCTGGCACTAGTTTGTATTGTACAAAAAGTAATGTCTTGGTGTGGCCATGCACTAAATTGCTGCCATAGAAAGGAAAACTCCATTATT